>JAKMWS010000292.1:0-68765 GCA_025327135.1 Colletotrichum sp. SAR 10_71 | reverse complement strand
CAACCACAAACGCGCCGACACTCTCACCCAGCCTCTCATCCGGCACGCCCACCACAGAAACCTCCTTCACCCCCTCCATCTGGAACAGACAATTCTCCACCTCGAGCGGGTGTATATTCTCCCCGCCCCTAATAATCAAATCCTTAATCCGCCCCGTGATCTCAACATACCCCTCCTCGTCCATCACCGCCTCGTCGCCAGAGTACATCCACACCGTCCCCTCCTCATCCTCCACCCTCACCTCCGCCGTCTTCTCCTCATCCCCCCAATACCCCTTCATCACAAGGTACCCCGCCGCCGCCAGCTCCCCCCTCTCCCCGCGCTCCACCACCCTCCCCCTATCACCGGGGTCCACAATCTTCACCTTCGTATGCGGCATCACCCGCCCCACGCTCCCCGTCCGCTTCTCAAACGGGTCCGCCGGCGCCGTCATACAGCTCACCGGGCTGGTCTCCGTCATCCCGTAACAAATCACCAGCTCCTCCAGCCCCACCGTCTCATACAGCCGCCGCATCAGGCTCTCCGGCACACTACTCCCCGCCGCGATCCCCTTCCTCAAGCCCCGCGGCATCTCCCCCTGCCTCACGCCCCCGGCCCCGCTCGCCAGCGCCTCCAGCACCGCGACAAACATCGTCGACACGCCATATAACCCCGTGGCATCATACTCCGCGACCATCCTCACCGTCGCCGCCGGATCGAACGCGGGGCTCGGGAACAATATCCCCGCCCCCGTCGTCGCCGTCGCCATGTACCCCAGCACGCACCCGAAGCAGTGGAACAGCGGCGGCGGCACGACGATCCTGTCGCCCGGCACGAGCCCCATCCGCCGCGCGATCAGGTGCCCGTTGTTCAGCACCGACGTGTGCGTCAGCATCGCCGCCTTCGCCTGCGAGGTTGTCCCGCTCGTGAACTGTATATTAATCGTCTCGTCCGCGCGCAGCGCCTCGTCCGGGACCACACTCCCCCGCCCGCCGGCGAGCAGCTCCTCGTACCGCGTCAGCGCGCGGTACCTCCCGAACTCGACCTGCGGGTGGAACGCCAGATTATCCACCGCCACGACCCTCTTCAAGCTCGGGACGACCTCGCTCTCCACGCTCCCCTTCTCCAAATCCGGCACCAGCGCCCTCAGTAACTCCAGATTACTCCGCCCCCGGCCCGGCTTATACGGCAGATCCGTCACCTTCCCGATGACAAGCACCTCGACCCCGAGATGCCTTAGCGCCGCGGCCACCTGCTTCGCGTTGAAGCCCGGGTTGAGCGGGACGAGCACGGCGCCGAGCTTGAAGGCCGCGTAGGTCAGCGCGGCGAACTCGGCGCCGTTGCCGAGGGAGACGGCGAGGCGGTCGCCCTTGCGCACGCCGAGGGAGCGCAGGCCGTGCGCGAGGGAGTTGGAGAGCACGTCGAGGTCGTAGTAGGACAGCTCCGTGGTGATGGGCGTTGTGGCGGCGGAGGAGAGGGCGGTTGGGGCGCGGGCGACGACGGCGGGGCGGTCGCCGTGGGCGGAGACGATGGAGGCGAAGTGTTCTGGGATTGTGTGCGTGAGGAGAGGTGGCTGGCGGGTGTTAGCTTTGAAGGGATGTTTGTGGTTTGAGGTGAGAGTGAAGTCTCTCTCATATTTAGGAGAAAGGGTTAAAAGGCAACGTACATCCTCTGGACCTTGGCTGAAGCTTAGCGGTTTGGAGCTATAAGCTCTGGCAGAAAGCAGCCCTCTGCCCGCGACCCTCGAGCTCGTCCACCTCACGAGGCTCGAGGACCTCGCAAGGCGGCAGACCCCAGTCACTGGTATCCTCATCTTGCAGTGGTCGCGGACGTTAAAAGGAAACTCACAGTAGTCCTCGCTTCAGATCTTCAAAGATTCACAGAAGAAAGACATTAACAAGAAAAAAGCTGACGAACGGGCGGACCGTCGATCTTCGCACAGCTCTCATATGAGAGTGAGAAAGAGAGCCGTCGTTGCTTGAGAGTATCCGTTCTGGCGGGTACGCAATAACCGGCAGCCAAGGCTAAAACAACAAGTGAGGGGAGGCTGGTCGCTTCTCGGCTCTGGCAGCTGTCTGGTATGCGGTGTTGCGCACTCCCACCGGACCGCGTCTGGCCGGCGGCCGGGGGGGAGCCAACCTACCTTACCCAACCTAAGGTCCAGTCTTGGCAGAGGGGAAGAGAGCTGAGAGCTCCAAGCTTCCCGATCCCAAAATGCGGAGAAAAAGGGGGGAAATGTGCGGGGTTGCACGCCGCCGCAACACAAGCGACAGGGAACAACTCCATTGCAGGTCCACGGTGACGTGAACCTCGGCCGGGGGCCAGTAGGAGCCGCCTGCGAATGCCCTGCTCGCTTCATTGCTGTCACGTTGTTGGCCAAGTCGGCCAAGCTTCCGCTGCGGGTGATTGCAGGTGCGTCAACGAATAGACAGGCCAATGCAGTGGCTTGGGTCCCCTAAGTTTCCAAGACATTTCACGAGCCATGTAAACAAATTGCATCGAGGGGCTTAACTTTTTTACCGCTTAATTTCTGACTGTAACTGTCTGGGGTATATGTACCGCGATGCTAATGACTGCAGTCTCTCGGCCCTCCTTGTGAAGGCCGTCCTCCTCTTGAGATCTGATGGTAACTGGAAATGGACCTCTATGCCGAAATCTCTATGCTTTTCCTGTTTTGCAGAATATGCCGTTCGCTCGTAGTTCCTTCCACCGGTGCCGTACAAAGCCAATTCAAAAATCAAAACACGTGAAACCCCGTCCGCACCGAAAACATGGCCTTTAGGACGCCGCTTGAGATGCAATTATTAAAAGACATATGCCGAAAGAAAAGTCGTTGCTGTCATGGGGTTTATGACGAGGAGGCCTTCTCCTCGTTCTGCTCGCCAATATGGCGGAGCTCCTCGGGCTTCCATGTGCCTACATCATCGTTAGCTGGAATTCTGGAGTCATCATTTAACTGTATCTTACCCTCAAAGTCGTGCTTGACAAAAGCCATAGGATCATCATAATCCTTGGCACCCATTTGCTGCACACCAGGGCTGAAGCTGGTGATGGGAAGGACCACCACGTCGCCGACCTTCTTGGAAGTTTCCATGCCCGTGAAATTCCTCCAGTCGATAGGGCCCTTGGAGTTCTTCAGGTCGAAGAAGCGCGGGTCGTTGAAGTAGTCGAAGATGGTATCCGTCCAGACGGCCGGACCCGTAAACTCGACAACGTTCTTGTCGATAATGTTATCAAGCAGGCCGGCTCTCTTGCGCTTCAGGGTCTCCTGCGTGATGCGGGTGACGATCTCGCGCATCACAGGGTGGCCAGGCTTAGACTGGATGGTCCACTGGCAGAACTGAATGCGACGGCTGTACCAGTCCTTCCAGTCGGGGCGGTCAGGGTCGGCCTCGATGCCGATGACCAGACCAATGCTCTCCCGGGGGATGCGCTCGGGAACCCACTCGAGAGCAGACCGGATAGCGTAGGTATCAATATCGGAGTAGATGCCGCCGCGCGCAAGCAGGATCAGGTATCGGAAGAAGTCGGCCTTGAGGACGGGGAGAGGGAGAGCGTCGTACGCGGCGAGGACTTCGGGAACAGAGGCGTAGAGCAGACGGAGCAGGTTGACAGCAACCTTGTCCGTGATAACCTCGTGGACGAAGCCGGGATGCTGCTCGGACCAAGACGCCTCCTGTTCACGGAAGCTGAACTCCTCCTCGGCAGGCGTCCACTTCCAAGTCTGCCAGATGTAGGCAGGGAAACGCGTCTCGACGTCATAGGGGTATTGGTACGCCAGCTTGTCGGCGAGCGACATCTTGGACATGTCCATCATGGGCTTTTGTCCAGTCACCTTCTTCGGGAAGGAGGGCTCCATGCTGTCGATCGAGGAGGCATGTGACGTCTTTGAGGATTCTGTCGTATCATGATTCGAGGCGGCGACGGGAGCTTTCGTGGAGGTGGTTGTTGTGTCGTGGGAGGAGGATATTAAGTAGAAGACGATTAGGAAGAAGGCGGCCGCAGCGACGGCTCTCTTGGGGGTAAGCATGGCGAAGGTGGTTTTGTAAAGAGCGAGTATTCTTGTTGAATGAATTGACGACTATGAAGTCATTGGGAAGTCGAATTCCTCTTGGCAAAGACGGAAGCTGTAGTGACGGCGACGTTAATGAAGGACGTTTTGGGGGCCGAAACGAATGCGACGTGGTTGCTTAAAAAAACCGTTGGGGACGTCGAATTCGGAGTATAAAGAAGGCAAAGCCGCGGCAGTTGGAGGGCCTGGACTACGGCTCTGTGATTCCTGCGAAACCAAAAGAGGTGGTGTTAGTTTGGAAATTATTAGGAAAAACGGGCACGTCGGCAACAGGTTGAGGCGCAAGAAGCTGCGCAGCGAAGAGCAGGCGGGTAGGGCTGGCAGGTAAATGAAGTCTGGGTCGGGGGAATAGGGGAGGGAGCTTGTTCAAGGTTTGGGTGGTGAAGGGATGAGCTGGTAGCGGATAGAGAGTGCGTGGGGCCTGGAGACGTAACGGGCAGACGAGGACCGGAGCGCACCTTTGGGATAGCGTCGTTGCAGAGAGAGGCGCAGGTCAGGACGGGACGACTGGGTCGAGTTCCCCGGCGATCGATCTGAGAGCCAAGACGAAAGAAGGTGAAGAGAGACGAATTGACGTCGTCGTGACTCTGGGTGGGCAGAGTTGTTGTGTTGTAGACGGCAAGTTGGCAGAATAAAATGGGCGAAGATATTATTAGGGGACTTCGCCCAGGGTCCTAGTGATTTTTTTTTCGTCTTCGGTCAGGGCGATGCGGCTGGAGGACACGATTTGGGGTGGATGCAGGGCTGCGTAAGATGGCGGATGGCTGTGCTGTGCCGCACCGAGTACGACTGAGGTGTTCCAATTAAGGCACCGAACGGCTTGAGCGGGAGGCTGATCTGGACGTGCTGCGTGTCTTCGTAGAAATGTGGTCGTCGGAAGGGTTTTTGTCCAAGGAGCGAAGTTTTTGCTTCGTTGAGTGAGTGAGTGACGGTCGAGTTTCGCAAAACCTCGAGACAGCAGCGATATGGGAAACGGGCGAGACTTGGCACGGGGCGAGTCTTTAATAGGTCGGGATGCAAGGGAGGGACTCAGGGAGGAGGGAGTGGAGGGCACCTCAGCGATAAAGAGAAGAAAAGAAGAGACGATTGGCAGATGGAGGCTGCGCTACTTCGGAGGAGCAAGTTGCGATAGGGAGTCGAGCGATTCGTCGATTCGAGTCGCAACGCAATGGACGAGACTTGGACGGGTCGGGAAAAGAATGAGCAATGGAAGTCCCTTCTGTGCCTTCTTTCCTTGGTTTGGTTGGCGGCCGTGGCGTGGCCCCCTGGAAGGTACACCTCAGGGTAGGTACCTTGGCTGCACCTTCTGCACCTGCTGCTTGGCTGGATGTCGCCGCCGGGTCTGCCTTCTGCGGGCTGCGGCGCTGACAACACCTCAGCAAAGTACGTACACACCCGACTGCACCGTCACCGCGTAACCTCCACCTCACCATCTTCACACTTGCCTTGTATGCGCATGCGCTACTGCGTGAGGTGCTTCCGGCCGTCGGAGAACCACACGATCGTCCCTGGTGCGAATGCTACGGCGCAGTGCTTTCCAAGTCCTTACCTGGCCTAAGGTAGTGGATGGATGGCCGCCGGTGCTGACGGGCAACTTGGCCGCTTGGCGCTGCTGCCAGGGGATTCGACAGGCCAGACAGGCCAGACGACGGATGAGACAGCACGGGAGGGCGGATTGCACGGACGGGAAAGACACCAAGAGATGGGATCCCCGTGCTCGACCGCGCTGGGTGCATGGACATTGCAGACACGAACAAGCCCGAGGTCTGGTGGCAGACGGGTAGGGCGAGCGAGGCAATGGATGAATTACTGAAGCACTGGAAGCCGGGACACGGGACGGATACAAACAATCCGAAGAAAGTGCCCAAAGACTTACGCCATCTGCCGACGGATATGACGAATGAGCATCGCGGCATCTGTGCTCGGAAAGAGCTGCCGAGTGAGAGTGACTGTGAGACGGGGGGACGGGGGACGGGGGACGGGAGACACGGCGGCGGTCCAGACAAAGAGTCCCGTCTCGTCGATTGACTCGAGTCCGTCTCGCCCGTCTCGTGCAAGTCTCGTATCGCGTCGCGTCAAATGCCTTCTGCACTCTGCTCTTAGTAAGGAGTTTATGTGTATGTGTGCGTGCTCGTAAGATTGAGCAAGCCTTCGCTTCGAATGTGGAAGTCAGTCGCCCAACATTGTTGGGCCGGTTAACTTGGAAAAAGTAGGTATTCAACGAGTTGTGGGACGGCGGACGTCTAGCCTGATGTGGCCTTGGCGGAGCAATCTGCACGTAGCAATGCCCGTCCCTTGAAAGGCTGGATATTGGGCATGTTGGACCCCAAGGAATGGCGCACGGATTAGAGTCAAATTCGTCCATGGACAATGGATGGCATCACACACGTACGAATATGTACGCAGGTGGCAGGATGGATCATCAAGCAAATCTGATGAGTTGAGTCGGAGACACTGAGGGCAGGTGGAATCAGTTGGTCTCTGCGCTCCTGCACCTGCTGTTCGTCTTGCCATATCAATGCCAAGTCCTGCCTGGGAGTTCCTTCCACGTGTTTTCCATTCTCTGTGCCTTACCTAAGCCAGGCATTCGCTGGCTCACCCCTGACGATACGTACCTTGCCATGTACCCGGACGAGGCACGTGCCAGGTGTCTTCTTCTCCTCCTTTCGCTTCAATGTCCCGAACAGGGGCCTCAGCAAGATTTCTGGTAATTGGGATCCGTCCTGTGGATGCCCTCGCGGATCTCGGCGTGTCCATGGACGACAGGGAGGCCCGAAAAAGATCGAGAAGGAGAAATAAGAATGTCAATTGAGCACCAAAGCCGGCGCAGAAAACAATCATGGAGATCCCCGGGCCATCACGACATCAGATAAATTGGCGCGTTTCAGAAGGGAGCACCCTGGATGGACACCTCCTAAAATAGGTATCAATCTGCACCTCCACCTCTTCGCCGTTCATCCTTCAAGACTGGACTGACTCTACGCAGTACATGCCTGCCTTTTTCAGCACCTGCAGCAGCACCACCAGCATCGGATCTTCCAGACCACGGCTGTCCAGAGCCCAGACGCCGTCGAACGCAGTATCGTGCCTCCACGGTTCGCAGACGTCGGCCACCGCTTGTGCTCGTCAAGCCTCATCAAGCCTCGTCAACTCAACTAGAGACAACTCCCCGCACCCACGCGAACCAATAGCAGCACATCCTTCGCCATTAAACTTGACCTTGACCAGGAGCCTTCCCCGTCCTCCGCTTTTCTTACTGAACTGCCGTGCGCCATGGAACGACCATCTCGTCACTGCCGCCAAGATACCTCACCCAAGGCAGGCTGTAGTCTTGTCCTGTTTCGTGGCATCGACGCCAAGTGGCCACTCTCATGTCATGACCGGTAAAAGGACACGAACACCCCACGCAGCATCAAACCATCGCATCGCCAAACGCCGCCCAGAGCCATGAACACCACTCCAGTGTCGTCCTCAGTCCGAACCGTCTCCGTTTCGCCAAGCATGCAGACTTGAGACGCTCCCTTACTGCTCGTGGCACATCACTTACAAAACGCAGTGTGCCCACAACAAGAAATTCCTGACATCAAACAGCATCAACCTTACTCCCGCGTTTGGGGCTGAGCGCCCTCCACCTTCGTCCGATGTCTCTGCGAAAAGTCTAGACATTCCGCCGTCCCGCCCTGTCGCTGTCGCCCTGCAAAATCGCCATGCCACGCAAGCCATTTCACGATGCATCTACCAGATGACTGGCCGCCGGGTGCATCCGATGGTCTCGGCTCTAGGCGGATGACTTCAATCCGAACACCAGCGACCCAACGACCGGTCTCGCTCACATCTCGGGACTGATGCCATTCTCAACCCCCGAATCGGCAATCGCTTGAACAGTCTGCCGTTGCGAGAAGAACCACGTCTACGCAACGTCTCTCAGTCCTCTTTTCTTTTTCTTCCCAAACAGCGGCCCACTGCTTTATCTCAGATAGCCTCAACCTCAGCCGCAGGCCACAGCGACCCGGTCTTGCGGATGACTCCTGCCGATCGAGTCATGCCCCGTTGGACGACGGTCGATCAGAATCTGAACTCGTCCAGGGGAGCTTGACAATGCCATATGATGACTTGCTTAATTCGAAGTTTGTTTTGCCGCACAAGAGACGACGGCGCACGTTCCGCCGTCGATTATCATTTAGACAATCATCACGGACTCGGTCACGACAACTTAATCTCTACGGTGGTGCGTTCTCATTTTGAGGAGCGAGCATTTCTCTCAAACAAGTGTTTGTATACGAAACAACTCAAGCCCAAACTCTCGACCCGAGCTATCCCATCAACTCGGTGCGGCTCTTCAACAAGGCCGTCCTTGCTGTCGTCTTTGCCGTCGCTCATTCTTGGGATGTGGGTCAATAACCCTTGCCTTGCCTTGCCTTCCCTACACGGGTGTCAAATTCAGGGTCGCGGGATATGTCTCTGATCGTCATATCAACGCTCTTCGTTTGGAAAAAGTCTCTTGGTCTCATGTGCCGAGACGTGCAACGGACGAGCGGCCTGCCGTCTGACCGGGCGGCAGCGTGCAGCTTCGGTATGCCGTGTCACGGGCCAGCCTGCCGAGGTGCTTCTTGTCTACCACTTTTTGATACTTGATTGTGGACCGGCCTCCGTCCGGATTGCAACGCTCGAGTTTGAGGGGATAAACAGCATTGCGAATTGCGACCTTGGAGGTCAGATGAATCGGATGCTTCGAACGTAGCTTAATCTTAATCTTCTTTTCCTGCAGATCTGCTCATGCCATGTTGATGCACGGCTCCGACGTTGGACCGTCGTTGACGCAACTCTGGTCGGGCCGTGTGGCGGTCGTTCCCGCGACCATTGAATGGCACAGAAAACATCACAGTTGAACGATCACACGCGAACGAGATGCAACAATACAGAAAACGGGCCTTGGGTCAGACGGTGCCTCCAGTCTATCGGCTGGTGCCCGGAGAAGTTCGTCCACGCTGGGTCAGCTTCGCGCGATCCTTCGCTGCGGTACCAACAACCACCCCCAAAACGCCGATGGAGGCCGCAGCCAATCGCCTTGCTGCACCGCATGGACTTTCCCAATGCGGCATGAGATCAGCTTATAGAGACGACGAGATCTCCAAAAATGTTGGAGAAAACTACAGCTCATGAGCGTCTGGATTGGGCATGAACGACAGCTTACCCCACCATGATGAAGCTATCATCTTGACAAGACCAATTACCCCACCGCCATGGTCTTGAGCTGGCCGAGTTGGTTTATCCATCGCGGGAATCCTATGTACAATCGTGCCTTAGGGGAAGCAGCGGCATATCTATGGTCACACGCCAAGATAACCGTCGCATACCGGAGGCGTTTGAATGGCTCGATATCACCAGACTACTGCAAGATCCCCCGCATTGCATCTCGCCCAGCCGCCCCTTAAGGTCTAGATAAGGCTGGCTTCTGCCGCTCCCTCGCCCGCCTCAGTCAATCCGTTTCAATTCTTAAGAAACAATACGTGACTGCGCAGATATGGCCGTTCATCCGTTAAAGGACCTCTCCGAAGCCGAGTTCAAGCTCGCCGGCGACGTCGTGAAGAAGCTCTACTCCTCCGAAGTGACGCTCTTCTTCCGCGCAATCTACCTGCAAGAACCGAAGAAAGCAGAGCTCATTCCCTTCTTGCAAGCCGAGCATGAAGGCACCCTCAACGACAGCACGCCGCACCCCCCACGACGGGCGCGGCTCCAGTACGATGTAATCAAGAACGGGAAACTCCCGGAATACACAACGTCCATCGTCGACCTCGAAACGAAGACAGAAGCCGAGCGCATCGTGGCCAAGCCAGAGTCTCAGACCGGCTACACCCCGTAAGCCCCTCCTGGAAAGTTATGTCTGCCCACACTGACACGATATCAAAGCGACGAGTTCGGCGCCTTCCAAGACGCCTGCATCGCCTCTCCCCTCTTCAAAGACGCAATGTCGGAGTTCTCCCTCCCCGAGAACTTTACAGTCACAATCGACCCTTGGCCCTACGGCGGCCCAGACCCCTCGGACGGCGCCATTCCGCGCACCATGCAAGGCCTCGTCTTCGCCCGCGACGCCGCCGCCAACAACCTGGACTCGAACCACTACGCCTACCCGATCCCCATCATCCCCGTCATGGACTTCACCACCAAGAAGATCGTCCGCGTCGACCGTCTCGCCACAGGCGGCAAAGACGACCCCCTGCACCCGCAACCCATGAACACTTCCGCCGGCCCCAAACCGCTCTTCACGACGAAGATCACCCCCGGCGCCGATTACGTCCCGGAACTGCTCGACGTCCCCCAGCGGGCGGACCTGAAACCCATCAACATCACGCAGCCCGAGGGCGCCAGCTTCACAGTCCACAGCGACAACCTCGTGTCCTGGCAAAAGTGGCGCTTCCGCCTCGGCTTCACCCCGCGCGAGGGCGCCGTCCTGCACGACCTCTGCTACGACAACCGCCCCGTACTCTTCCGCCTCAGCTACAGCGAGCTCACCGTCCCCTACGGCGACCCGCGGCCGCCCTTCCAGCGCAAGCAGGCCTTCGACCTCGGCGACGGCGGCTTCGGGCGCGTCGCGAATAACCTCGAGCTCGGGTGCGACTGCCTCGGCGCGATCCACTACTTTGACGCGCTGCTGGCGGATGCCGGGGGCAACCCGACGGTGGCCAAGGCGGTGGTGTGTCTGCACGAGCAGGACAACGGGATCGGGTGGAAGCACACGAACTTCCGCACGAACCGGGCGGTGGTGACGAGGTTGCGGGAGCTGGTGGTGCAGTGCGTCGTCACGCTGGCGAACTACGAGTACGTGTTCGCGTACAAGCTTGACACGGCGGGGGGGATCACGCTGGAGACGCGGGCGACGGGGGTGATGAGCGTGGTGGCGATGGACGCGGGCAAGACGGAGAGCGAGTACGGGGTCGTCGTGGCGGACGGGGTGCTGGCGCAGAACCACCAGCACGTGTTCGCGGTGCGGATCGATCCAGCGGTGGACTCGTACGCGGCCGGGGACACGGGGGTGGTGGTGGAGGAGAGCGTGCCGGTGGCGATGGACGAGCGGACGAACCCGTATGGGAATTTCTATCGAGTGGTGAAGCGGGAGGTGGAGCGCGCGTGCTGGGTGGACGCGGAGCCGCGGGTGAACCGGGTGGTGAAGATGCAGAACCGGCGGGTGCGGAACGCGGTGAGCGGGCGGAACGTGGCGTACAAGCTTGTGCCGAGCGCGACGCAGCTGATACTCGCGGACGAGGCGAGCCAGGTGAGTAAGAGGGCCAAGTTCGCAAGGCACCATGTGTGGGTGACGGGGCACCGGGACGAGGAGCTGTGGGCGGCGGGGGAGTTTACGAACCAGAGCGTTGAGGAGGAGGGGGGCGTGTGGGATATGGTGCAGCGGGGGGACTGGTTTGGCGATGAGGATGGTGTTGATGGGGAGAGGAATGGGGGAGGTGAGGGGAGGAAGAGTAGCCCGGTGATATGGAGCGTTTTCGGGCTGACGCACAATCCCAGGGTTGAGGACTGGCCTGTGATGTGAGTACCATTCGTGCGAGGAAGGGCAATTGTTGGGTTATGTGCTAACGTCGGAACAGGCCCGTCGAGATCCATCAGATGCACATCCGGCCTGCGGATTTCTTCACGTCGAACCCGGCGCTGGATATGCCTGGGGCGAGGAACAAGACGAGCGTGATTGTGCCGTGCTGTGGAGAGTCAGGACAGAACGGGGCAAAAGGGGCGAAGGAGGGGGGCAGTGTGCAGAGGGATCCGGCGGCGCATCTTCAGGGGCCGGGGCCGGATGTTGATGCTGAGGATGCCGGGGCGCATACGCGATAGACGATGCAAAGTTGGAGAACGTTTGAGAGTAGAGGGGAGAGATTGGACATGGCGTGGAGGGTGATCAATGGTTGTTCTTGGATGTCATGGTGGGAGCAACCAAGGGTTGATTGCTCAGAGGCCGGCGTTGGATGGTGACGAGATGCTGGAGGTTGAAGAACTCGGCGGCGATGGCTCATTGAGCAGTAAACTCATATCATCTCTCCATCAATACTTCCGAATGTCATTGACCAGCAAGACTCTGGTTTTTGGGTCGTACGGTTGATGGAATTGCCGCGTCTAAGTGGTCTTCACCCGGTGTTAGTCAAGCTGCATCCAGTAATGATCTCTCCTGCGCAGGTCGAACCCGCACTTGATTGCGAATATTGGCCAGACTTTGCAGACATCCTCGGTTCCTAAACACGATAATTGCCATAAGATCACCATGGCCGGGACTTTCTCGCAGCAAAGACTTCGTCAACAGCGCGTGAAAGGTGTTAGTGAGAAGCAAGACTTACACCGTCGGAAGCGGGCGTGTCGGATGCAGCACAGCTGGCGGCAATTGCACAGACGCCCCGCCGAGCTGGCACCCGCCAACCCCACCATCGGCAGCGACCGGCAGCAGTCGGCACCGACTCAAGCCGCGGCGTCAACGTCAACGAAACTCAAACCGTGGCGACAAAGACTCCTTCTTCAGTCTTCAAGATTCCCTTCCCTCCTTGCGGCGCAAACGTCTCACATCGCAATTTTTAATTCCTGACAACCTCCCGACGAGTAACTGATCCTTCGACACCGAACACCCCCCACGAAATCTACACACCTACCGATCGAACGAACGAAAACTACCCCGCAACCCCCACCACGAACCGCACAATGGAAGACGTCCCCCTCGAGCACGGCTCCCTTGAGCACCTCCTCCCGCCCTCCTGGAAGACCCTCGTCACCGCCTGGCTGGCCGAGGACACGCCCTCCTTCGACTACGGCGGCTTCGTCGTCGGCTCAGACCCACGCAAGGCGACCCTCTGGGGCAAATCCGGCGGCATCGTCGCCGGCCGCCCCTTCGTCGACGAGATCTTCCGGCAGTGCGACTGCACCGTCGAGTGGCACGTCAAAGAAGGTTCCCACATCGAGCTGCGCGGCCACGGCGGCGCGCCGAAGGGCAAGATGGCCGTGGCGACCGTCACAGGCCCCACGCGCGGCCTCCTGCTCGGCGAGCGCGTCGCCCTCAACACGCTCGCGCGGTGCTCCGGGGTGGCGAGCATGACGCGCGGGATGCTGGTGAACCTGCGCGCGGCGGGGTACCGGGGCGTGCTGGCTGGCACGCGCAAGACGACGCCGGGGTTCCGGCTGGTGGAGAAGTACGGCATGATGGTCGGCGGGGCGGACGCGCACCGGCACGACCTGAGCTCGATGATCATGCTGAAGGACAACCACGTGTGGAGCAAGGGCAGCATCACGAACGCGGTGCGGGCGGCGAAGAGCGTGGGCGGGTTCAGCTTGAAGGTGGAGGTGGAGGTGCAGAGCGAGGCGGAGGCGGACGAGGCGATTGAGGCGGGCGCGGACGTGGTTATGCTGGACAACTTCACGGGCGAGGGCGTCAAGGTTGCGGCGAGGAGTCTGAAGGAGAGGTGGGCTGGCAAGAGGCACTTCCTGGTCGAGGTCTCGGGCGGGTTGACGTTGGAGAATGTGGAGAACTACGTGTGCAATGGTGAGTCTTTGGTGATGTTGAACTTTGGGGAAATGTCGGGATTGAGCGATTGTTTGGCTGACGATTTACGCAGATGTGGACATTGTCTCGACGAGCGCGATTCACCAGGGCGTGCCGCACGTCGACTTCTCGCTCAAGGTCGAGCACTAGGCGGGACGGACGCCTGGACGCTGGCGGCCACGAGGCCATCGTCCGAAGACGCGAAAAGGATTGCCAGGAGTCGGCCGGATAGAACACAGCGGGAGGTCGCGCGGTCTTTTGATACCTTACTACTAACCTTAAAAACAAGTCAAATACAACATCGATTGAACCCAAGCCGCGATTTTTTGAGTTTCACGTGGGAGATGCATGGGACCAGGAAATGTCGCCCTCTCAGCCTTATCTCGAGACAACATCTTTTACGGGCTGTTGGAATTGTGATGGTCCCAATTCTGCTCGATTGGAGCTCGCCAAAGAGGAGATGAAGTTGCGGTGATTTAAACTTTCCGATAGAATACGAAGTTGCCCCGCCGCGGGGTGCCGATTCGAAGCGATTAAGCAAGGGCGTCGGATTGGCTCTTCAAACGTTGCAAGTGGGGACAATGCGAGGACTGCAACTCGATGCTCACCGGACTTTCAACGGACTTTCAACGGACTTGTTGAGCGGTCAGCAGCTTTCTGAAAGCGCTCGTTGCCTGAAGAGTAGGGATTTCAGAATGGTGGCAAGAACAACGCGGGGGATGGCGTGACTGAACTCAGGCCATGTTCGTCATAGTCTTATCTACAGTCTTCGCGACGATGAGTCTCAACTGCCCAGATCCTACTCTTCGAAGGATTATCGAAACGAAATTTTGAGCCGAAATGAGATTATCGAAGCCCGAACCCCTGCCCTCGTCCAATACGGGAAGAGAGATACTCGAGATGGCAATCAAAGGGAGTGCATTCGGGGGAAAAGATCGTTGATCCCGTTCCTGCGTGCAATCTTGGGCTGTTCCTTCAGTGCCACCCAGCTTGACGCGTTCAACCTACTGCGTAGCCGTTATCACTGCTTCTATTCTGCCCAGAGCAGCCACTGGGTGCGACGTCAAGCATTACGCCAAGAGAATTGCGTTGCCCCCCCTTCCCCCTGTTGCAGGAAGGGTCGCCTCGTGAAGGTACAATTACCACATCACATTTTCAACGAGGAAAGTTTAATGACTTCGTTGGAGGAGTAGTCCTTGCTTGCACAAAAACTCTGTTTTATTACCCCAACACCGGCAGACCACCGGCTGCACCTTGCCCTCTGGGACTGAATACTAGAGTTTCAGACCTGACATGACACTGAAGATTTTTGATGAGTTCATCTCAAATAGAGAGACGGAATGGTTTGCATAGAATATTTCTATTCTTGTTATCGAGATAGGTGGTGGTGTGTTGGGTTGTAGCCGGCATCGTCGGAACTTCAAGTCGGAAGTCCAAACTCAAAATGTGGGACGGATTGAAGAGCCAACAAAGGTTGTCTGCAGTCCTGTCCTGCACTCAAGAAAGAGACACAAGGCTCTGCAAAGAAATAACAATCGGCAGAAAAGCTGGGCGCTTCCCTCATCCAGCTGCCTGAGGAAGTCTTTCCCGGCAAGTTGCCAAGACGCGGTGGACGGGGTATGAGGCGGCAGTTGTCAACCATCCCATGTATCACAACCGACTCAGCCAAAACCTTATTTCGCCTCCCACACCACCATTCCCACGCACGCGGCATCACACTTTCTAGAAGATGAGACCCCTTAATCTATCTAGTCTTGACAGGAAGCACACTTGTCACATCAAAAGATGGGAAGGCCATCCCTGCGGAAGCTGAATCGCCTCGCTATAACCCGCGCGCTGCAGGACAAACCCGTTGGGCCCTTTCCTCCGTGAACTCTCTTTTCTCCCCCCCTTTCCCGCACACCATGCCCTTCATCGAAATACAGTTTCGCTCATCCACGAACTGACCGGGTTACAACTTCCATTTCTTATCGGGTCAAGGTTTTGCTTGGCTTCTTGGTGGTGTTCGTTCCGTTGTATGTCACTGTTCACTGGGCATCCTTCTTGAGAAGCTGAGACAGCATCTCGAAACATAACGCCGGTGGTCTGGCATTTCAGAACACGGCCATCCCCGGATCACTCACCCCCTCCGGAGCGTTTACACTCCCTCAACGCCTCGGAGAACCCAAAACCACAAAAGCAGTGCATCATGTTCAAACAGAGCCCGTTGAGGGCCAGGGCCCGACCCAAGACACTCATTCTCCTGGCCGTGGCCGCTTTCCTTTTCTACACATCATGGACGGCGTACATCCGCAACGGGCGGGACGTCGCCATCTGGCGCCATGGGCACGCGGCGACACTGGCCGAGGAGACGCCCACGAAGCCAGTCGTCCCGCTCACTGAGCCGTGGAAGCCGGAGCAGCCCAAGACGACTCCGGCGGACGCGGACGCCAAGAAAGACGACGGCGAATTGAAGAAGCAGGAGGACGACAAGAAGACGGAAGAGGACGAGAGGGTCAAGGAGTGGGAGAAGCAGCAGGACCAGCCGCAGACGGTGCCAGTGCACGACGAGGCTGAGGACAAGAAGAAGGCCGAGGAGGAGAAGCGGAAGAAGAAGATCGAGGAGGAGGCGAAGAAGAAGAAGGAGAAGGAGGAGGCGGAGGCCAAGCGGAAGAAGAAGGAGCAGGAGGCCGAGGCTGCGAGGTCGCATCACGAGCAGCAGTTGCGAGACCAGTTCGCGAGGGAGTATGAGGCCGCCAAGAAGTAAGTGCCGCAACTAACTCGAGCGTCATCGCCGTTTCATCAAAAACGTAGACCAACTCACACTATTATCAGGCTTCCTGGTAGCGGCGCGATCTACGGGAACACCCTCGCCTCTCTGAGCCGCAAGGACGACCGCCCGGCCAAGTTCGCAGACCGCTTCAGGCAGTCCGCCGCGGAGGAGCAGCCCTGGGCGGCCAACCAGCGGCCGGTGCACTTCGACCCGTACCCGGACTACAACAGCGACGAGTGGAACAAGACGCGCCGCGCCGCGTACGTGCCGTGCGTCGGCGCGCTCGGCGAGCCCGTGGAAGACCTGCTCGTCTTCAAGGGCCACCCGCGCGACTTCCCCAAGCCGGGCATGGGCGGCTTCGACATCATGGACATGGACGGCGATATCTGCTACGAGCGCGACACGCGGCTGGGCCAGTACGGGCTCACGCCGCAGCTCCACGCCAAGACGGGCCTGCCGATCGACTGGGACAGCGTCAAATGGGGCGAGCTGCAGACGAAGTGCGCGAAGCAGAACGCGGCTCGGTTCGGCAAGGGGAAGCCCAACGAGTACCTCATCACGGCGTACGAGGATATCGCGAGCAAGTACGGGAACGAGATGAGGAAGAGGGAGGACGGCGGCGAGCTGGATGCGCGGGAGGACGCGGCGCACGAGAGCCGGACCGCGGTGCTGCTGAGGACGTACACCGGCAAGAAGTACACCGAGAACGACAAGCAGGTGATCCGGGCGCTCGTCTCGGAGCTGTCGCTGCGCTCCGGCGGGGAGTACGAGGTGTTCCTCCTGCTGCACGTGCGCGACGACTCGGTCAACATCTTTGACGACAAGGAGCGCCAGAACGTGCTGGACAAGCACATCCCGAAGGAATTCCACAGCATGACCAAGGTCTGGAACGACCAGGCCGTGTGGGACATCTACACGGCGCTGACTGACGCCGAGGAGCGGACGGTCCACCACGCGCAGTGGCTCTCTGTCCAAAAGTTCAGCATCGACCACCCGGAGTTCGATTTCATCTGGAACTGGGAAATGGACGTCCGCGTCGTCGGGCACAACTACGACTTCGTGCGGCGGTTGGAGGGCTTTGCGCGGAACCAGCCGCGCCGGGGCCTGTGGGAACGCAACGAGCGGTACTACATCCCGGCCTTCCATGGCGACTATGATACCGATTTCCGTCTGCACACGGAGCAGGCCACGCGCGGCAGCCAGGTTTGGGGCCCGCCGAAGGTGTCCTTTATCAACCCTGTCGGACCCAAGCCGCCGGTCGCGAACCCCGAAGACGACGCGTATAAGTGGGGTGTAGGCGAGGACGCCGACCTGATCACGCTGGGTCCGATCTTTAACCCGGTGAACAGTAGTTGGATTTTTGGTGATAATATCTGGGGTTACAAGGATGAGGAGAACCCCGACCCCAGGACTCTTCCGAGGCGCACGACGATTGTCACGCAGTCCCGCCTTTCGAAGCGTCTTCTGGATATCATGCATGTTGAAAACCTGCGTGGTAACCACATTGCGTCGGAAATGACCCCGCAGACCGTGTCTCTGCTGCACGGTTTCAAGGCCGTTTTCGCACCGCACCCTACCTGGTTCGATCGCCCCTGGAACGGTGCGTTCCTTGACAAGTGGTTCAATTCTGGGGATATGGGCAGTGGTGGCGAGGGTAGTCCGTTCGGCTACGGAAGAGAGAGGAGGTACCAGGGCACTACGTGGTACTACCGCGCAGAGCCCCCTTCTAGGTTGTACAACAACTGGATGGGCTACGTCGATACGGATATCGGCGGGAGGAACTGGGAGATTGAGCATGGCCGGCCTTGCTTGCCGCCGATGATTCTTCATCCCGTTAAGGAGGTTGAGCCGACGGAAGCTGGGTTTGCCACCCGGTTCGAGCTTAACTACGGTTAAAGGTGTGCGGGAGAAGTCAGCAGGACTGAAGACGATAGTGTACATTCAGGAGCTTCACCATTTTCATATGTGTATTTTAGATTCATGGCATGCAGCGATAATAGACGTGTGACAAACTTCAAGACAAGAGTTGTGCTATTGAAGTGGACAGCGACGTAGAGTGACAGCGACGAGCACGACGAGGACGATCATGAAGACGGCAACAACAAGAATAACGAGACTAATTATGACGTAAACAGCAGCGACAGCCGTAAAGACTGTAATAGGAATAATCATGAGGACACTAACAGAATAAAGAATAATCAAGATAGTTAGGTAAGTCAAATAGCTAAGAAGTGCTCTAACCCGTTAGCTGTAACATGTCGCCTGGATAGTAAACCTTCAAGATTAAGAGAAAACGCAAGATTAAAGAAAGCATGCATGATTGAGGGAGTGACTATGAACTGGCGGGAATGCCGCACCTACGGATATGAAAGTACAAAAGCAAATCCACCCCCTTTTCACCTTTTCTCTCTATCTTCACATCTGATGAGTTTCTATGGGCCTTAAAATGAGGTATCCTGATCAAAGTTCCAATCGAAAAAGCTCGTGTCTAAGCTGGGGGCATCAATCGTCTCCTCATGCTCAGGCCCCGAAGCATCATTCTGACGTGCTGGCCCATCTTGAACGCCAGTAGATTGATTCAGCCCGAATTCCAACCCGAATTCCAGACCACCATTCCGTTGCACATTGACTTGAGGCTGAGATGGCCCAGGCGCAAGCGTGGATGTTGACGGAAAGAGCGCATTGTTTGCATCGCTAGACAGAGGCTGTTGAGTGAAGCTGGATAGTTCAGTAAGGACGGCCGGTCCTTGCGCCTCAGTGGGTAGGACTGCTCGCTGCCGGTACAATTGAGACGCCTCTGCAACAGCGTTCGCGGCGATTTGCACAATTTGAGTAAGAGTAGGAGCGCTGAAAGAGGAAGAGGGCTCGAATGTCATCTGTTGGAGAAGCCGTCTCACGATTCGTGGAATTAGGAATTCCATGTGCCTTTGAACCCGGTTCGCTTCTCTGCGTTGAAGCTTTTCCAACTGCATGTCGTCCTCGTCGTAATCTGCATATGGGTAAGAGTCAGACACAAAAATGGGCTATAAGAGACGGATCGGAAAAACATGCTCACATGGACTTGGAATGAGTTCCTCTGGCACACTGGGAAACAGGAGTTGGTAGATTGCTCTCCATTCCTGCTCTGCATCGCCCTTACTTCTTGTTCTGAGAGCTGCCCCTTGCTCTTTGTCGTAGCCTTCTGGGGGAATTGAATCACTCAGCGGACAGAGAGCAACTTGCCTCAGATGAAGTTTGAATTCCGTTTCGGTATCAAAAATCTTCAAGCAGCGAGGGCAGTGGATTGGTAGAGCGTGTTGTCGAAGTACGTGTTCTCTGGATGATTGAGTCAGCTATTGAAAAAGAGACGTCTGTAGACAAGTAACACTCACTTAACGCGATGAATGCTTGCCCATCCAGGTCCCGCGCAAGATCGGTGTTTTCCGTGATTCTCGGGATCGTGGCGATGAAAGGGGCAGGCGAGCTTCTTGGCTGAGGAAGGACTTTTCTCGATCCTGAGCCTCTTTCTTCTGGATGTATCCTTATCTTCTCCGTCGTCACTTCCTTCGCGCTGGGAACAAAAGCGCTTTCCTGACGCCTGGAAGGCATTGCTGGTTTGACCGTCTTGAACTTGTGCCGGCGGAATTTGGCCCGACATAGATGCTTCAGGGTGTTTGGTGCTTCCATGAGTTGCTTGAAACGAGACAAGGCTGCTACCTCCTATAGTACGCTTGAGGACAGTCTGTAGGCCTCGTACTAGGTGCTGGTGATCGAAGGACTCTTTAGTCACATTGAGACCATGAGACGCATATGAGACCCTTTCAGGGAGTTTCTCTGAAGTCATGATATTGCCATTTGCGTTAGAACGTGGCATCGATAGTGGATGTCGTGTCGCCGACAGCCCGATGGTTCGCTCACGTGAAGAGTTGTGCCCAGAGATATCAATGATGCTTGTCCGTTTGAGTCGCTGAACATTGTAAGAAGTAATCTTGTTTCTGTCTGTGCCAAAGCGCAATATGGAACATTTTAGGCAATGGAGATGTTGCAGAAGCACAAAAACAAGACTGTGATGCTTGGGAAGGATGCGCTTTTGGATGGTCATTCTCGACAAAGAGCCTAAGCCCCAAGTATAAAGAACAACAATGGATGTGACATGCATCGACCATACCACGGCAAGCCTGGAGTAATCTATATTCAAGCCCACAGGAGACTTCATGAGCAAACAGAAGAGTTCGTCAGAACAGACGTCTACACCAGTTGACAGAGTCAGTAAACGGTACTGGCCATGACAAGATGCTGGAGAAATAGCCAATTAGGCCATGACAACCTTTTCCCAGGACTGATTGGAGTACTCACCCGTGACGTTAGAACATTCATGTCCGTACAGTGACCTTTTCAAGACCAATGCAAAAACAGACATGGCTGCAGTGTATAAGAGCAACCTTGGGATAAGAAAAGTGGCGACGTCATAGTCAGGGGCTCTCTCTATTGATCGATGATGGTACACAGGCGTACAGGTATGAATAACGTGCATGATGAACGAAAGCAAAATGAAATTGTAAGCTACACTCCATGTAATGCAACTTGGACCTGAAGTGCGTGAGGAGCTCCGGCATTTTATACGCCTTGTAGACTATTGTCCGTGTCAGCGTGTCAGGATTTTCGATTTTAAATGGCAAGGGTGCTAGCACTAGCGTTGATCACTGAAGCCACCGAGATGCTGCATATGTCCGCATGACCAGTCAAGCATCGCCAATCGAAAAAAAAGAGTACTCATCACCTCCATGGAACTCGGGGTAGAGGGCAGGAGACTTCTTTGGCGTTAGGCGGTGGACGGTTGAAGGCCCCAAATGCACCTATCCCACGGCCTTGAAGGGGAGTGCGGTCCTTGCGGTTCTTTCCATTTTACGAGTACTACGCTAACCTGTCAGATCGTGGGATATTTGTACCCGCACACGGGAGAGGGGTAAGGGATGGGCGACTTCGACAGGGGTGGGCGACTGGTGGTTCACTCAGAGCTTCGAGAAGCACGCCCAAAATGAAACCCGCGGCAATCTCTGAAGCAACTCGTTCTACGGCATGGGCGGGCGACTGCGGCAGGGAACATGGTGTGTGGGTAACTCCCGCCAGTACGTCGTCGTAAGACGCAGCTAGGTTCACGAATATTCGTTGACAGCTTTGTGGTGCGCGGACCTGGGCAAGTACCTAGTCCTAAGGCAGCTCAGCGATTATCATTGCACAATGGGATTGCCATGTTTAAAACAAGGCTCCCTCGGCCATCAACCTTCGTCAGCTTGCGTCTATTTTGCGCCGGCAAACAAAACGCAGGCCCCCATAGCCCTGGTTCACATCCATGAGATATCGGACGAGGTGGCATTGCATACCCCTTCCTCCGTCATCTCTATAGCCTCTTGTATCCCATCGACTGCTGCATGACGCCAGTACAAATACGTGCGGGGTATTGCTAATCAAGTATTATTCCGATTGGTCAACACTTTTTTTGAGCGAATTAGAAAATTCAATAAGACCAGGATTAGAGAAATTCTGGGTACTCGATGTACTGGTGTCATGTATACTAGTAGTGTAGTTGATGGGATACTAGCGTGTTCCATTCCAGTGCGCCGACCTTGAACGTACCTGCTTTTATCGGCTGATCTCTTTGGGTGTACCCGCTTTTATCGGCACCGCTGCACCGCTGCACCGACGGGAATCACATCTCTTTGGGTGTACCCGCTTTTACCGGCGCCGGAGCCGTCAAAGAGGTCTGCCGATGATCGCCTCAATTTTACCACAACTTTCTGGCCGAACACGTATGCCCTAGTCCCGGAGTTGCTGCCTGGATTAAGCTGCACCGCAAAACTGGTGAATCAAGACGCAAGGAATAACCAGGAGACAGCCATTCAATATTTCAAGTCGGGACAAACGCTGCGACATGTAATAAAGGGGTTTGTCGGCATCAATGTTGGCGCTGCTAGCAGCGGATTGATGTGTTCTCCCCACGAAGAAGATCGGAACCTTGGAAGCCCAGCTGAGTTGTTTGCACGTCCTCGGAAGAGGACGGAGTGCAAACTTTAGCGGTGAATTGGTTTCCCTTTGCACGTTTGGACGTATGCCAGTAGGCGACAGAAGAATGATACTTCTTCAAGTTTATTAAGGTTCCAAGGGAAAGGATATTTACTTCAAAACTTATAAATATTATCCAGTTTTTCTTTCGTAGACTAAATAAAGTTATTCATACTCTTAGAATTATAATTAAAAAAGTAATAAATATTTTATTATTTTAGTAATTTAATAAGAAATTATAATAATATAAAGAAAGGAATATTTATATTCTAGTGATTTATATTTCTTTTATATACTTCTATAAATATTTATAGAAATTTCTATCTTAAACTATTTAAGTCTATAAATATTTCTTTATAAGAGTTATATAGTAGTTAATAAAATACGCCTCTAAGTAGTAAACTGTAAACACGAAAACTTAGAAGAGAAGAAAGACTTTTCCACGTTTACGTCTTTGATTCTCTCGTATTAACTGATCAGCAGGAATGCGATCCTGAGTGGCACATAATCTCAAGCCCATAGAGACAGCAAGACACGTACTAACCTAGTAGACAGCCTTCCTAATTTGCAATGGCAACCGTTGAAGCAAATCCCCATTCCATTACACACATCAACCCTCGTCCGACTCACTGCTGTTTCCACCTCTTCGTCAAAACCTCATTTGCAAACAAGAAAATATATCAAGGGAACATAGGCATCGTCTGACCGCACCGTCTCCGGAACCCTTATCGAGCGAAGACCGGGGAAAAGCTGCTTTAATGCCTTCACCAAATCGCTGCTCCAGTCCATCTCGCAGTCAAAAGCCTTTGCGAAAACGTCCCCTCGCACCATCACTGCCCAACACTCCGCCAAGTACTTGTCCAACTCCTCCCGATTATCGCGATGGAATGGATCGTGTGCGACTTTCAGTCTTCGCCGCGGCTTGTAATCAGCCAAATCCATGACCTCCGCGACGAGTTCCGTCGGCAGCCCTCTTTTCTTCAGTATTTCCTCTACGGGGAAGATATCACTACCATGCGGCATGTATTCGACGTTGAACACATCGCGCTGGGGGATTCGCGTGTACGGAGCCAGGCCCGCCGGGCGTTCTGGAAGGCCGAGGAAATACAGGTGAGAGATGTAGGGTAGCTGCGAGTACGCGTCGCCGCCGGTCGCCTTGCTGATCATTCTCTGATACATTTTCGTCAATCGATAATCGCAGCGAGTCCAGGTCTCCGGACGTTGGCGTAGGATCTGGAGACAGATGAAAACCAGGGTTGCGTTTTCGTACATATGGCGCGCACTGCCTTCGTCCGCCTACATTACCTTAGGTGAGCTCAATGGGATCTTCTTTCAGAACAAGCGGGGGCCACAATACTTACACCACATTGACATACACAAACCGTCGACCATATGTCAAAGTCGTTGTCAGGATTGGCAGCAAGGCGGAGCAGTGGCTCCATTTTGCCGTGGATGAGCAGCGTCAGTAGGAACTGCCAGCTTTTCCAGCCGGCGCCATTAACCTGTTCAAACTCATAGCAGTGGTTCACCTCCCATTGCCGTAGAAGGCCATCTGCCCGGCGCTCGCTGTAGGGAACGAGACATTTGCACGGCGGATCGGGGCGGTGGCGACAGCTGGGGTTTTTGATGAGGTGCTCATGCTCAGGCAGCCGGCCGAAGAGAGGGCTGATTTCCCTGACGGTCTCATCGTCAACTAGAATCTCGTCGTGGGGTGGGCTGGTGTATTCTGTTGCGTATTTGCTGCGTTCGCGAGAGGAATGCTCCGCGATGGCTTTTGTGAAGATGCGGATGAAGTCGTTGATGCCTGGCACCAGGGTCGGCTCGGGTTCTAGGCGGGGGAAGAGGTCTTTGTAGTCGCTAGCCTTAGGGTTGGCGTGGGTGAAAGTGAATCTGGCGGCGAGGTCGGCCCAAGGTAGATCCGGCAGTTCGTCGGCCATTTTGATGTTACAGCGTGAGATGGGCGACGCAGCGAAAGTCAAGAGTGGCGTTGAGGTCGGAGGGTGCCTTTTGTAGGATCATGCTGACTCACTGGTCGAAGCGCCCCCAGCCTGGGCATTTTGGCCTCAGTCCCCACGATACCAAAGTCCCTTTTTATCGATCGAAGATGGAAACTGAGATCACTTGTCAAAATCTGACATGATTTTGTGTCTAGATACATTTCGCTGATTAGGCATCAGCTTTGTGCGGTCAGTAGACCGCAACTTGTAGCAAAGCCTGGTAGTATGAAGCGATTGCCAAAGAAGTCGCCGCAGAATTAAAGTTGACAATTGGAGACCACCTACGCCATCAGATATCGGGGTCTGGTACAAGGTAAGGCTATTGCATATCCATTTCATAGTGTCCGATGGGAAAGTATACTAGGTATATGGAGAATCGCACCACATGCGGCTTCAACCCATTCAAATCAGGACAGCAGAAAGCCCAGTCACTGTTAAAGAATTTATCTGCACTATGTAACTCAAATCGGTGCGTCATGTCTCACTGTCCAAAAGGCGCCGCTGATGAGGGATAGCCACCCCGTTTGATTGAAGCATTCCAGTGACATCGCTCTCCCTCCCATTCCTCATCCATCCCATAGCAACGCACGTGTTAAGAAAACAAGAGCCAAGCAGTCCAGATTTAAGAGAAAATCAGTCTGTTCCCTCTCACAGTTTTGTCGAAGCCTCATCCAATCCCGAAGGAGACTTTGTGCGCAAGCTGGTCATTCAAAATGAATTTCGTGAAGCACATTGGTGAGAACCCGTCCTCAGACCAAACATCTAAAGATCAAGATACTAAGAGAACCAAAGAAGACAGCCGTTTTCCCCGCGAGGATGACCGCTCGACAATCACATTGGTCGATCAAACAATGGAAAATCAACATCACCACCCGAACCCGACCCGCAGCTACGGAGACGACCCGCACGGAAACATACGAGCCTGGCTCGACGGAATCGTCATGGAAGACGAGCACATACCGGTCGTGACCGAGGTGCTGCATGCCCTCAGCGGCATTCAAAATCCGACAGGGCAACATATGGACGGGCACTACCCTGCCGGGAAGCAGGTGGCGGGGGAGCCGGTCGTGAATGTGCGGACCATCGGGCCCGGCTTCATCGGGCGTGCCCCACCTCTGGGCTCTACAGAGTTTCTCGCAAACGTTGTCGTCGTGGCAATCTTGCTGCTGTTTGCACCGGGTTTCACGCTCATTGCGGCGGGCATCTTCATCACTTCCAGGGTTGCTGAGAAGTGGGCTGGGAATGCGTAGTGCTGGATGGATGACTGGATATGATTTCAATGCTTGATGAATAATTATGGAGGATGACTATAATGATTGCGCTGTTGGAATTCTTGATTTGGATAGGGTACCGGGAAGGGGCGAGGATATGAGTTTAGTATGGACTTTGGTGCTGACCATTTAGTGAAGACGCTATGATAGGTAGAATCTAGATATAGACAAGATCAATCCGATTGATAATCCCGTGAGCTTTGCTATTGGGATGAATAGTAATCACATGATAATAGCCATACACAATAGCGATGACAACGGCAGAGAAGACATTGGCTGTAAGAACAGTAATAGCCAGGTGGATGATTGACGGAGATGATTGCAGCAGATGTACAGAACATGCGACAAGGCTTAACCTAGTCATCTCCTTACGTATTTTCCTTTTCATTACTTGACGCCACGTTCTTTTGGCGCATCTCGAGAGCCGCAGAATGTCGAGTTCTCGAGGGGCCTTTCATCGATTTGTTTCCAGTTGGTTTGGCTACCAACCCAGTTCGTGGTTGGCCGAAGGTTCCCTTGACGGTTGATGCAACTGCTGGTCTGGTACTACTCTTGCCTCCGCTACTACTCTTGCCTCCGCTTAGCCCGCTCTTCAAGAGCCACCAACTTGAAAACGGCGCCACCCTTGTACCTTCGCTGTCCAACAATTTCACGCCACTGGAACCTGCCAGAAGCGTCATCTCCATCTTCTCGTGTTCCTCTTTTTCCTTCCCAAGTCTTTTATCTCCAAGTTCGAATGTGACCGTAACCCTCGTGGGGCCGGCGGGTATTTCCCCCTGATCGATAACCGGAAACCCAACCCCGGACAGTTACAGCCTCTCCCAGTCTCTCTCATGCCATGAGTACTCTCTTGCCAGCTCCTCGTCACTGTACGCCTTCTGCCTGGACCCATCAGCTCGCCACCAGCAAAAGGTCGTCAACCAGCCAGATAAGTGGACGGCTCCACCTGACATGCCCGCGCCTCCAGAGTGGCAGGCGTGCGTCCAGAAATCGCGTACATCAACATCGTCGGGCCGATCAAAGCTGGCGATACACCACTCAACCACGATGACGAGACAGCGCGACCACTCAGATATAGAAGATCCATCGCGATCCAGTGTGTCGGTATTTAAGTCCGGCAGCCGGGCGACACGCCTTGCCATTTCGACCCAGTCGCTAGCTTCGCCAAGCAGTGTGATAGAGGGAAAACCACAGATGATACTCACGTTGTACTTGAAGTATTGCTTCGTGGTCCCGAGAAACACGGCAGCGGCAGTCGAGCGGTCACGCGGCAAGGTCGTGCTAAAGGTCGGTAACAGCCAGTCGGCTAGATTGGGGTCGACCAAGTGCTTGCGGAGCAGAACAACGAAATGCTCCGTAATGGCCGCCATGTCGAAACTGGTGACAGTCTGACCGGGTCCGACTTCGACAACGAGGGCCCGTTGGCCATCATGGGCGACGAAGTGGTGGCGCAGGGCTTCAGCACGGCCAGGTCCGTTAATGAAGAAGCTGAATTGGACAAGCACGGCTAGCCAGACATCATCGGGCCGCAGCTCGAGGTGTAAGTGTTGCTGCCAGGCGCGTAGCACCGAGTAAACGAATTCATTTTCGCAGGCTACAATAGTGCCGTCATCTGCAACGGACATGGACGTTTGGACCGATTCCCGAGATTGATCCCCGGCTGAAATCTGCTTGAAGAAGCCTCGATTAGGAGATGGCGTGTATGTACATTTACCGACAATTTCGGGATGCGGCCGAATGACGGTTGGCAATTTGAACGGGGATGGGTCTGCAAAGCTGCCGAGAGAAAGAAGGAAACAAGACGCCGCTCAGGCGAGACGCAACCGTGGCGGCTAAGTATCCAGATTCGGAAGACTGGCTTCTTGATGACCCCGGGATAACCCCACTTGACATCCTTCACGGAGGCGGCTGCTCTTGAGTTGTTCCAAGCACCCGCTGTGTAGGAGCATCAATAACGCCAACGGAGACGGAATGACCAAGTGACAGAAATACAAACGCAACTTCGGAATGATGGATTTCCGAAGAATTTCCTCACACAAGGAAACATAGACAAGACTAGCTAACTGCTTGCACACGATACGCAGAAACGCGAGTCTCGCGTTGTTGGTCCCCCTTTCGTGGCGGTGATTCTGCGTGGACCCACATGGTTGGATGAACCGCTTGTCCTTCGGCCATCCGCGGCCGTCCGAACCGTGTGGGGCCGGTTCGGTCTCTTTTATGACACCACGCGGCCAAAGGAGCTGGAAAGGTTGAAGGCCCCAGGGTTGAAGTCCTCTGGAAATTTGATGCTTGTGTGGCTTTGCACTCTCGTTGAGCTTCTGCCATTGTTGGGGTCTTGGCCCGTGAGCGATGCTCTCAAGGCCGGTCACCGCGGACGGCCGAGATGGCAGGATCGGGCCCATGTTCAGAATGGTTGATATAAGTGTTTATGGTTTCATGAAATCAGATGGCAGAATCGAACCTATCCAACGGACGTATAGACCAACTCAACTGACCAAGTCACGTTTGCTTTCACCTTGTAAACCTTACTCCCGCCACTGCAACACATACACTCCTAACCTCGAACGAACCCCCACGTCAACTCTTCATCAGTGGGGGCAATCATGCATCCATCAGAGGAGGTCGATCACTTTCAGGCCTCAAACGCCAGGGCGTCTGACTTCTCAGAAACAACAATCACCGACGACATGCACAGACAGATTGAGAATCTTGCACGCCAAGTCACAGCTACCTCCAGACCACAGAGCCTCCACGCCCAAGATGACGTTCTCAACCCGCCAAAAAACAGCCATCTGGACCCGTCATCTCCTAATTTCGACTCAGCGGCCTGGACAAGAGCCTTCATAAATCTGTATGAGTCAGATCCTGCGTCAACACCAAGCAGATTGACGGGTGTTGCCTTCCGGAACCTCAACGTCTTCGGATACAGCACCGGTACCCAATACCAAAAGAGTACGGGCAACATCGCGCTGAGCATAGCCACGAATCTCGTTGGTGTGGCGACTGGGAGAACGAAGGGGAGAATCGACATCTTGCAAGACTTCGAGGGCCTCGTGGAACCTGGAGAGATGCTTCTTGCCCTTGGCCCGCCTGGATCGGGATGCTCGACCCTTCTCAAGACACTTGCTGGTCAGACCGAGGGACTCAACGTTTCAACAGATTCATACATGAACTTTCGAGGTAAGTCGGGACTAATCGATGTACGGCATCAACTAACATCGTGTAGGCATCAATCCCAGGTACATGCACGACTGGTTCCGCGGCGACGTACTATATAATGCCGAGGTTGACGTGCACCTGGCCCCTCTCACAGTTGGCGACACTCTGGAATTTGCCTCAAGAGCCCGAGTTCCAACGAATGTCCCAGCCGGTCTCACGAGCAAGCAGTATGCTCGCATCATGCGGGATGTACTTATGGCTGCTTTTGGTATTTCGCACACGATCAACACGAAGGTCGGCGATGATTTCGTGCGCGGGGTTTCGGGAGGCGAGCGGAAGCGAGTCAGCATCGTTGAGGCTGCTCTGACGGGTGCTAAGTTCCAGTGCTGGGACAACAGCACTCGCGGCCTGGATAGCGGCAATGCTATTGCCTTTTGTCAAAATCTCCGGACGCAAGCAGATTTGTTGAGCGTGGCGGCCGTGGTGGCCATTTACCAGGCGCCGCAATCTGCTTATGATGTAAGTCCATATCGCTGCAAGGTGAAAGTCGAGGCAGCGGCTGACAAAATGCAGTTATTCGACAAAGTGACAGTTCTTTACGAAGGCCGCCAGATTTACTTTGGTAGGATCGAACAAGCAAGATTGTATTTCGAAGACATGGGATTTCTGTGTAAGTCTGCCTAACCTCTCAAGCCCATTGATCTAACCGAGCAACTCTAGGTCCTGAGAGACAGACCACTCCCGACTTCCTCACCTCCATGACATCTCCAAGTGAACGACGCATCAGACCCGGGTATGAGAACATGACGCCTCGAACTCCGGACGAATTTGCGGCCAGATGGAAAGCATCGGCGGACCGAGCAGCTCTGATGACCGCTATTGAAGCGTACGAAAAGACCCACCCGGCCAAGGACCGACTTGAAGAGTTTCAGCAAAGCATCAAAGCCGAAAGAAGTCCCATGCAACGAATGAAGTCTCCGTATATGATCACGTACCCTCGCCAAGTGAGGCTCTGTCTTTGGCGGGGCTGGAAGCGCTTGGTTGCCGATCCCGGGTTTACGATTTCATCGCTTGTGTACAACATTATCGTGGGATTCGTGCTGGGAAGCATGTTCTTCAACCTCAAGACTGCCTCGAGCACGTTCTACTATCGAGGAGGCATCATTTTCTTCGCGCTATTATTCAACGCTTTCGCAAGTGAGATGGAAGTAAGCCTATTTGATTCGTTCATCTCTCAACCTTCCTAGGCAGCTGACAAACCTCTAGGTCCTCACTCTTTATGCGCAAAGGCCTGTCGTTGAGAAGCATAATCGCTACGCCCTTTATCACCAATCTGCTGAGGCCATCTCCAGCTACATTATTGAGCTTCCCTACAAAATCACCAACGTCTTCACCTTTAACTCCATTCTTTACTTCATGGCTAACTTGAATCGCGAGCCTGGGCCCTTCTTCTTCTTCTGTTTGGTCTCTTTTGCGGTCTTATTGGCCATGTCTGGTATCTACAGGACAATGGCATCACTCGCGAGAACGTCACACCAGGCCATGGTGCCTGTCACACTTGTTACCCTTGGAGTCATGATGTACGCTGGGTTCACCGTGCCAACATCCTATATGCAAGGTTGGAGTCGATGGATGGGATACATCAACCCCCTCTCATATGCCTTCGAGGCCTTGATGGCGAATGAGTTCCACGGGCGCACCTTCAAGTGCGATAATCTCGTGCCATCTGGACCCGACTACGATGCGTTGCCCCTCAGCGGACGAACCTGCTCTGTAGTCGGAGCTGTTCCTGGCTCAGATGCGATCGATGGTGACCGATACATTGAAGAGTCTTTCGGCTACTTCAACAGTCACAAGTGGAGGTGCGTACATTGTCCACCCCTAATAATCATCAACTAACATCTTCGCCAGGAACGTCGGAATTTTGTGCGGCTATATCGTGTTCTTCTTTATCACCTACATCATCACTGCCGAGTACGCCAAGCCACCCAAGAGCGAAGGAGAGGTTCTCGTCTTTCGACGCGGCAAGGCCCCTGCTGGCGTTGACGACAAGGCCCACATGGACGAGGAGAGCCAACGCAAGGAGACCACAGTCATCGAGATGGAGCATCTTTCTCGTCCAGAGAAGCAAGGAACCGAGCACCGACCACGACCAAGTGCTTGCGGAAAGCCCATTTTCCACTGGGAGGATATCTGCTATGATGTCAAGATCAAGGGCCAGGACCGCCGCATCCTAGACCACGTTGACGGTTTTGTGCAACCAGGCGTCATCACAGCTCTCATGGTGAGTCCTGCGCAATTGCCTTCCAATGCTGGACGACATGCTAACGTTGGCATAGGGGGCATCCGGTGCAGGGAAGACGACCTTGCTAGATGCCTTGGCAACCCGTGTGACGATGGGCGTTCTGTCCGGTGATACCATGGTCAACGGTCAGCCTACCGACAAATCTTTCCCCCATCGTGTCGGCTACGTGCAGCAACAGGATGTGCATATGGACACCATGACGGTTCGCGAGGCGCTGGAGTTCAGTGCGTTACTCAGGCAGAGCGCGGAGATCCCGAGGTCTGAAAAGCTGGCCTATATCGACGAAGTGATTGACCTGCTTGACATGGGTGACTTTGTCGACGCAGTGATCGGCGTCCCTGGACAAGGCCTCAACGTCGAGCAGCGTAAACGTTTGACTATCGGGGTTGAGCTTGCTGCACGCCCACAGCTACTCGTATTTCTGGACGAGCCCACATCAGGCCTTGATTCACAAACATCCTGGGCCATCTGCGATTTGATTGAGAAGCTTGCCAAGAGCGGACAGGCGGTCCTCTGCACGATACACCAACCGTCGGCGATGCTGTTCTCCCGTTTCGACAGGTTACTATTGCTTCAGCGCGGCGGCAAAACGGTTTATTTTGGAGGTCAGTCGCCAAGTTAAATGGAAGGGAATGAAGCTGACATTGAAGCAGAAATTGGCTCCAATGCCAGGATAATGATTGACTACCTCGAACGCAACGGCGCGCCGCCGTGTCCTCCCGATGCCAACCCCGCGGAATGGATGCTGAAGGTCACGACTCTTTCCGAAGGCGGACCCAACTGGTTTGAAGTCTGGCGTTCTTCTGCGGAGTACCATGATGTCAAGGAGGAACTTAGTCTTCTCCGCCAGCTGGCAGAAGGTCAGACCAGCCAGGGTGACCCATCATCAGAGCACGAGTTTGTCACCTCATTCTGGACGCAGTTCGTCCAAGTCTTCTCCCGTACAGCCAAGCACTTCTGGCGGTCGCCTGTATACATCTGGTCGAAGCTCACTCTCACTATTCTGCTGGCTCTGTACATCGGCTTCACCTTCAAGTCAGACAACAGTCTCCAAGGCTTGCAGAACCAGCTTTACGCCTTCTTCATGTGCTTGACAACCGTCAATGAGTTCAGCAAGCAGGTGATGCCCATGTTCATCCCTCAACGAGCACTGTACGAAGTCCGTGAGAGACCGTCTCGAGTCTATCGATGGACCAGTGAGTTCAACCGTCCCATGCTTCATATAATGATACTAATATAGATCCAGCATACCTTCTCTCCAACGTCGTCATCGAGATGGTCTGGAACACCATAGCAGCCGTCGTATTCTTCTTCTGCTGGTACTACCCGGCGCGGTTCTTCCGGAACACCACCCCCGACGATGTGAGCATACGCGGTTTCACCGTCTTCCTCTTCATCTGGATGTTCTTCCTCTGGACGAGTACCTTCTCGCAGCTCGCCATTGTAGCTATTGAGACCGCCGACCTTGCCAGCATACCCGCAAGCTTCTTCGCCATCCTATGCATGTCCTTCTGCGGCATCAGCGTCATCCGCGCCGACCTGCCAGCCATTTGGAGCGACTTCATGTACTACGTCAGTCCCATGACCTACCTTGCGTCCGGAGCCTTGTCAACCTGTCTGCACGGGTCAAAGGTTGTGTGCACGACGAAGGAGATTGTGCAGGTGCCTGTTCCCTCGAATATGACTTGTGGTGATTTCCTTGGGCCGTACGTGCAGAGTGCTGGAGGATACCTTGTCGATGCGGCGGCGACGGACGCTTGCGGGTATTGTCGCATGGCGACCACAGATGATTACCTTGCACATTTCAACATCAAGTATGACGACCGTTGGAGGAACTTTGGGCTGCTTTGGGTCTATATTGGTTTCAACATTGTGGTGGCCTGCGGTCTTTACTGGCTTGTGAGGGTGCCGAAGGGACAGGGCGTTAAGCGGAAGTAGGCACATCCTGAGATGGACTGGACGGCTAGGGTAAAGGGTTGTGACTTTATCATTTTGATTAGAAGAGAAGTATGAAATAGACTAGATCATCTCTAGGTACAATGTAATGTTAATAATTTGTCACTCTACTTAGAAACCTTCCTAAGGCAGTTGCAAGTTTCCCTACCGCGGCCCAGCGCCGGAGACGTGTGGGTCCTGGACCACCGCTACGGGCCCGGTGTGGGGCTGTCGTTACTCCGGCTCGGGATGCTATCCCCGGCGGGGAGGATGGAAGTAGGTAACTCTATGGAGCCAATTGAGTGCTTCAAGGAATCGCGGAAGAATTTGTTGGGCCTGGAACTACAATGCCGGTGGTGCGCTACTCTGTCATTTGAGCGGTAAAAGATTCCGCCAGGCCGCCTCGACCCGCCTGTTTCGGAAGAAAACATGAATTCCAGCCTAAATGATACTGGGTGTATTTTCGAAAGACGTCAAGTTTGATCAACGTGAGAAAGCGGCAGAATGATGAGGTGCTTGACGTGGTGACTACTGGGCCAGGATGCCTAGGCTGGTGGCGGCAAAGATCTTCTCCGGCCCAAGCCGCCGTAGAGTTTACAGCTCCGGCCGTGTGAGGCTACTTCAGATGCGGCCCAGAAGGCCTCTACGCGGAACATTCTGATGTCTGGAGTCAAAGGATTGTTTCGAGAATATTTCCTCTGATCATAATCGAGTACATCATGGCATTCAATGCGTCGACCTCCGAAGAAAAGACCCTCCACCTCGTTGGAATTGGCGTCGGCCATTCCATCGCACCACCAATGCACAATGCGATAGCCAAGTCACTAGACCTGCCATGGACCTTTTTCGCGACCGAGTGTGCGACAATTGAAGATCTGCTCGAGCTGGCTCGGAAAGAGTCTACGGCAGGTCTGGTTGTCACGATGCCCTACAAAAACACCATCATGCCCCGGCTTGATGGGCTTGACACCCTAGCCGAGACCATTGGTGCCTGCAACAATGTGTACCGCGACCCTACGGATGCACAAAAGTTGCGTGGTACGAACACAGACTGGCTCGGAGTCAAAGGATGTTTGCTTGAGAAGGGAGCCCAGCCGGGACCAGTCCTGAACAAGCCTGCGCTCATCATCGGCGCGGGTGGCGCGAGCCGCGCGGCCGTTTTCGCGCTGCACACGTACTTCAAGGCCTCTGTCATCTACGTCTTGAACAGGGATGATGGAGAGGTCAGCGATCTGATACGCGACTCGCAGCGTCTGTCCCCTGCGCCGCGGATAGTTCACGTCAAGGCGGGGGAGTCGGAGAAGCTCGAGACGCCGTACTACGTTGTCGGAACGGTGCCGGATTTTGAGCCCAAGTCTACTTCTGAGCTTGCGGTGAGGGACTCCCTGGAAGACTTCCTCTCAAGACCCGAGAAAGGTGTTTTGCTGGACATGTGCTTCAAGCCAAGGAGAACGCGGACGATCAAGTTGGCGGAGTCTCTTGGATGGCCCTGTGTAGAGGGTACTCACGTAATTGGGTACCAGATTGAGGAGCAATGGAAACTTTGGGCAGGGGAGGAGAGGGTAAAGAAGTTGGATGGGGAGGGTGCTTGGAAAGTTCTCTTGGAGGCTGCCGATAAAAGCCCGGGGATCAACTTTTAGTCTAAATTGATCGCATCTTGGGGCAGTTCATTGGACCTCATCGTATTGATTTGCTCCTAAATTTACAGCACAAGAGACAGTGAAGAAAGAAATCTGGCTGGTGGCTGATTCTTCGATATGCAGCGGCATCACCAATGAAAGCTCTAATGGCTCTAACATAGTGATCCCCTATTTTCCCTAAAGTAGCGACTGCTTTTCCTATGTGCTCGCTATCTTCATTGTCGTCTTCCTCGTCTTTGTCTTTGGTGACGTCTCAGAGGAGGGAATTGGTGCAATTATTTGCTACTTTTGTATTCATTTGTTCAACTGCAATCGCTGAACAAGCTTCTTCCATGCCTCGATACCTCTGCGAGCGTGATTTGCCGGTACCCCTTCACCCTCATCTGACATGGTCCTCGAGAACAGCTCCATCGAAACCCATCCCTTATATCCAAGTTTCTCGATCAGCACCCGAGCCACGTCTTCCACCGGTAGGTAAGCCCCTCTATCTGTCTCATAGATATACGCTCTAGCATTCCGAGACCAGTTCATCCGCGCCGGGTTACCATCAACGTGGAATGGGTGACCTTTGACTAACGGAGACTCCATACGCTCTGCATCGACTACCTGGATGTAGAAAACTTTTGCCAAATCGACATCCCGCACTAATCTCTCCATCGACTCTTTGAGATCGGCATCCGCATTGGGGGTCTTGCCCGTTGGAGATGCTGGGTCTCCCCACACGCGGCCAGCGATGTTGAACGTGTCGAGACACAAACCAAAGTTCGGCCGGTCGACTTTACAGGCAACCTCCCAAGACTTTTCCCATGTATCAATGTGAGTGCTCCAGCAGAGACTCTCGTATGCGAATCGAATCGGTGGGTCTTCCTTTAACCCCAAGTCCGCGAGCTCGACGAGGTCACCGACGATGACGCCCATGTCTCCCGTCAGCTTCTCCGCGGGAAGGAAGTTGGCTGGGATCTGGATGGTGTTCGTGCCGAGGATATTAGCGAGCATGAACCACACCTTGATCTTCTCAATGAGGCGGGCGTGCTGTTCGCGATCTAGTAGGCCTTCGTAGAATAGGAAAGGTTGTAGGCCAATGACGGTCAGCTTCAGGCCATCGAGGACCTTGCGGATGTGGGTTGTGGCGGCGAGGAGGTGATCGGTGGTCGGCTCGTCGGTATCGTGGAGCTTCTTTGCAAGGTACTCGATGTCTTCGTAGAATACTTCGATGCCCTCAAAGCCATGCTTGGCGGCTTCAGCTACCTTCTTGTCGAAGTCATGAAGCCAGGCACGGCCTAGGGAGGCAGAGAGCAGGGCAGGGCGGAATTCGGCCATGGTGATGATGCGCGGGGATTTCTGGTTGGAGCAGGTGATTGTTGATCTTCGGAGATGGTATTCGTGTGCTGTGTGTGTTCAGTCGATGTTGGACCCTTCGGGTTACCAATGACCAGGGTGGACTTGTGTGTGGCGTGGGCGGGTAAGGTCAGGTTGGTTGATGTCATCGGGCGGCAGAGCCTTGTACCGGCCCCTCACTGATGTATCCCGCGGGGCCGGCTTCAATGCCGGTCGATTGGAGAGCGCTTACCCCGTGGGGGTGTTGGTGATAGCAAAAGCGGCTTTAAGATCTCACCCGGGGTCCTTGTCAAAGAATGATTGCAGATCTGAAGCAATGCCCCGTGGGATGCCAAGATGCTCCATGAACTCGGGAGGATTTGTGGACCTACGGACTTGTCAGGGATAAGACGGAAGATAATCTTGGCAGGACGTACTGACCAATCTGCCGAGTCCAAGCTAGCTAAGCTTTGGAAAAGCTCATTGTCGTCCATTTCCGCCGAAACTGCATCTAATAGAGGATCGATATTCATATCTGGACCCATTGACGGCGGCTGAGACATGAGCCCTTGAGTCTGAGCCGTTAAGAGATTGCTCTGGCCCATTGGCGTGTTTCTGGCCGAGTTGCGGTTGTATGGGTCGCCCAGCCCTTGGAAGATTGAAGGGTTTGATTCTCGAGACTGGGTAGATAGGCCGGAGCTAGCGGGAGTTGCAAACCCCAGATGAAAGGCCGACTGGGTCGACTGTCCACCCGACTGGGCGAAGGAATTGGACATGCTGCCAGCATTAAGAAGATTCGATCCGCTTTCATGAGTATCTTTCAGGGGCGTTTGGGTCTGAAGGTAGCTTTCGATTGTCGTGGAGATGGACGCCCGCAACGTCTGGAGTTGCATTCTCATCCTGGCGTGATTCTGAACCCTGACTTGAGCATCCACCGATCTCTCAAACCAGCATAGAATAATGACAACGGTTGGGGGTGTTGAAGATGTTCCCATAGACTTCATTCGTTGTTCCAGCAGCATGCGTTGCTCTTCCATCCGTCCGTAGCTGCCATTAATGTCAAAGCTAGGACGGTCTCCTGCTAGTCGTAGGTGTTCCGTTCTCACGGCCTCGAAGATGCCAGCATACATGAGCTGCAAATTGAACATCTGTGGCGAAGCCTCGGCCCCGGAAGATGTTTGACATTGAGGGTTGTTCTGCTGACTCCAACTTTTCAGAGCCCGGTCCAGCTTGCGGATTCGCTCATTCTCACCATCTTGATTGCGCAGTCTTAGAAGGTCGTTCAGAAATACGGCTAGTTGAACAAGATGGTTGAAGGTGCTGATTATATGTCCCGGGCTGTGGTGCGAGTGGAATGTGCGGCCCTGTCCATCCCTCATCTGCCACGGTTCCCACTCTTCCATAGAGTCTGTCGCTAGCGTGCCAACTTTGGCGAGGTCGGAACGCTTGAAGTACGGTCGCGTACCTAACCAACTAGCAACCATAGTTTCTAACACAAAGCAGCATGCCAAAGTCCTCTTGGAGCCTTCGTCAAGTTGGCCTTGCGATGTATTCGTCGTATCGGGGGCTAGGAGAAGGGCCGCGGCGGCATACGTTGCTTTTCCAGCGGCAAGCCATGTGGCCGTTTTGTCGCCGCGACTCAGGTGCAATAATGCAAGAATCATATGAGCTCTGATGTGGCCCAACTCGTATTTCTCCAACTTTTCGCCGAGAAGATGCCTCGTCCTAGCGTGTAGGGCGACCGCACTTGTGCTGTGCTCCTCGGTCTTGGAAAGGTGTGAAGAGTATGCCAGTACCGCCCACAGTGAGCACCGGTCTCCGTGCGACATTGAGTCGGCTGTACTCGAACGATTATCGCAACTCTCCAGCACGTACGCTAGCCTAAGTATTTCGTGCTTTTGGAAGATCGGTAGCCAGGAGTGCGTGTTTGAGAAATAGGTATCCAATAAGATGGACCAGTTATCGGGGAGCTCCGAGCGTCCAGACTGGGGCCGAGACAAAGATTCCTGTCGCATTGTCGTATCTTCCAAAGGCGAGAAGACTTGAGTGGCCATCAGAATTGAGTGAATGTTGTTCTCGGCGTCTTGCGCAGCAGAGTCAGATGTGCTGGGAATTGTCCCAGTATCCTGGCTAGGGTTTCGCGCTGGGGAGGTAGTGCTCGTGTTCATAGGACTTGCTATGTCAGTAGTCGTGCTATTTTGGCTGTCCTGTTCGCCCCGTATCTTTGTTATTAGAGGGATGGCTTCCTTGACTCGGGAGTCAAAAGATTTGTCGGGGTTGCCCTCATTGTCGTTTTCTAACGGTTCCGCAACAGAAAGCCACTGTTCGATATGTTTCAGCACTTCTGTCTTTCTCCAGGCGTCGACGAATCCCTCGCAGGCGTCTCCATCTTCACCCAAGGTGGGCCCAAGAGCTGCCAGACGGAAGGGCGGCTTCCAGCCTTGGCCATCGAGCAATGCAGAAATCCATGAATCAGACTCGTCTATCGAGCTGAAAATCATGCCTAAGAGAATTTCCAAGGCCCGTACATAGCCGGTTCGTAGACCACGTTTCTTCGGTGGGTTGTAGCTGCAAGAACGCCCTGCGTCTAGACATGGTCGGCATTCTGGACGGCCACCATCACAACGATCTTTGCGTTTTCGACACTCGTTGCATGCTCGTGTGACTCGCATCCGGGTTTTGCCATGGGCTGTCACATCGTCGGACTCTTCACCATCGGTCCTGGCTCGTTTCGTCTTTCGAGTGCTGGTAGGTCGCTCATAATCATCGTCACCTGCGGAAGTCCGGTGCCGGCGGAGAGGACTCATTGTGACATGCCGTGCGCAGCTACAAAGCTGACATCAAATCTTGTGATCAAGTCCATCGAAAGGCGGAAGAGCACCAAATCGTCATAATGGGGACGACGGGCATGTTGCCATGGGCAGGAAGATGCAAGACGGGGAGGCTGCTAGTGTCTAAGGTCCACTTGACCTGAATCGGACTCAATTGCATTAAAGGGGGTGCCGTTTATCGAGGAGACTGCCAGAAAGACTGGGTTTTAGGATGCAAAGTTTCATTGGACGAACCAGCTGTCGATCAAAGACAGTCCCATACTCAAATGAAGCCCTGATTAGAGCCTCGGTTTCGCTATGGGAGGCAGGCCCTGCTACACTATACCCTGAACTGCGCATGATGGACCTTTTTGGCATGAATGTGTAGATATTGCGTGTATCTCAATAAACGTGTGTGGGCGGCTAAGATCTTTGCCGCCCTCTTCCGCCGTCTGTGCTGAGCAGTCTAACGAGTCGTCGCTTACGTTGGCCTATTTTGAGATATGTAATCACGGCTACACCTGACTGATTTAAATAAGCATTTCTACGCGGGTCAGTGATTCGTCGAAAGCGTGCTACGTGCTATTAGCAGGGGGCTTCGCTTGACGGAGAATTAGGCCGATAGTGTCAGCAATCTCCACTTGACGCCAAATTATGTCCGCATACTCCGCGTTGGTAACAACAGTGTCGGCGACTTTCTCAGCGAAGATGGGATGAAATGACTGGGACAACCCGAGGCGAGACGCCACAGGCGTTATGAACAGTCGCTATTTTTCGACTGTTCCAGAGTCATCTATCCAGCATATGTGAATAAGCCCGACTCACGAACAGCACAAGTCTACCCGCACGTCATGGTTCCTGGTCTTTTGGACGTCCAGTTCTGTCGCCAACAGCATAGTCACCTGAGTATGCTGGCATTGTCTGATCGGTGTCAGAGTTGGCACTTCGAGATCTCTCCTGCATGAACCGCATCCACCTATTGGAACCGGTGCAAGGTGAATGAATAGACACTGGACAAAGTTACCACTTATGCAGGGAGAAATCAGAAGCTCAAAAGATAGGGATGCAAGCGCACCAAATATGCCGCCCTGCCTGTTTTCACTTCAGGGCGCCGATCTTCGGCTCCGGCATCCGAGCCAAGACCGAACTGGCCCAACAACAACGGCCACGGCCAAGCTGCCGCAACATATGCCCAATGAAGTGGTCTACTCAATGGCTACAAAATGATACTAACCTGACGTGAAAGACAGACAATGCTTCCCCATCTACCCCTCACGCGGGGACGCGGGGAAGCAGCGCGGGAACACTGAGCGGCAAAGGCTTCATCCGATGCTGCCGAGCAGCAAAGCACCATTAACGTTGCTTGTTGCAATGCTAGGCTAACATTTGAAGCTATCTGCGTTCTCCGGAAAATATCCTGAGTGGCATTGATTTTCGAATATGTCGAAAACTACTTATTCAACTCGCAAATCTGACATCATTTTCAAAATGACCGATCTGCATAGCCTCCCAGCCGGCTCACGCCCTCAGAATGCTATTCGCAACAATGGCCCCGACCACCTCGTTTTGGAGAGGCTAAAACTGAGAGAGCTTGCGGAGGGTTGGCCATCCTACAGGTATGAAGCTCAACAACCACTGCTAGTCAATCCCTGTTTTAACCTATAATTCCCCTACAGAGATGCTTGCGAATGGGAGAATTTCGAGTCGATTTTTCATCCGAGCGCATACGTTTATACGACTTGGTCCGGCCGAGTTCCCTTCACAGACTTCATCGCCGCGTCGAAGGCAGGAATGGATAAGGGGGCATTCATCATGCACCGGTGCCACGGCTGCAGCACGGACATCAACTCAGAGGCCACTCGTGCTGTCACCAAACTTAAAGCGACCATCACGCAGCGTTTCGATATCGACGGTACGGAGTTTGATGTCGAGGCAGACTGTCGCTTCTGCTTCTTCTTTGAAAAGGTGGGCGACCGTTGGGGTGCGCGGCTTGTGAGGCATTGGTACGAGAAGGACAAGGTGATACCGACGAACCCGGCGAAGTTCCCCAAGATAGACGAGGAGAAGCTATCGAAATATCCTCCTGGATACAAGTATCTTGCGTATTTCCAAGAGCTTACGATGGGTGTTGAGGTATTGCTGGACTTGCCTGGCCATCGTCGGCATGTTGGCACTCGGAATCTCGAAAAACATGACCTGCTGTACTGGCAGGCAAAGGACTGGGTTGATGGCAAGGACATCGATATTTAAGACAGAATTATGAAAGTTCATCCCGGGTCGCTTGGTGCACAAATAGAGCTATGTGCCTGTCTTGAGATCACCACCGTGGCACCGAAATGGGCCTCAAGGGTAGAAGATACAGTGACAACTGAGTAATTCTTTTGTTCTAGTCTTTACGGGACTTCGCTATCCGAAATCATATCCATGTTCATTATTCTCCGTGTAATTGTGGTTTCTGTCATCGTCTCCTGTCTCTAAAATCATATGCATTCATCTGTATTGATTATCAGCCCAAATCGAAAAAGTCTAGTTCTATAACTGCGCACAAATTGTCGACGTACTGTCTACGTCTACTTGGAGGAAGCAGCTTGCTCATTTTCCTTAATCTTCGCTTGCATGGCCGCCCTCATCACCTCCACAGGCGCCTTTCTCCCCGTCCACAACTCGAACTGCGCATAGGCTTGCTCCTCCAAGACATCGACACCTCTGAATACCCTCCAGCCTTCGTGCAGGGAGGCCACAAACATCATTCCTGTGACCTGAGGTCGGTAGGCCATCTCCACCAGAACACCTGACTTAGCCCCTGAAAACAGGGCCGCAGGGATTTTCTCCGAGCCCAGATCATCGGCCGGAACGCAGGCGACTACAACTCGAAGCGGCTTGGCAGAAGCACCGCGTCTTTTTCTGTCCGCGACAGCCTCTTCCAAAGTCTCAAACACACGAGCTTCCTTGATTCCTGGAAAGTTGATCGCCATATCGTAGGCTTTCGATGCTGTGCGGTTGACGATGAGAACTTCCGAAATCCCAAGCTCTTGGACTGCAAAGCAGGCAGCACGAGCTGCTCCGCCAGCGCCCAGCACCAAAGCAGCGGAAGACTGCAAATCCTGAAGCTCGCTCTTCGCTATGCATCTCTTGATCCCATGCCAGTCGGTATTGTCGCCGACCAACCGCCTCTCTCCGGACGTCGGGTCAGTGTCGACAACAACGGTGTTCACGGCCCCGATCTTGTCGGCGAAGTCGGTCACCGAGTCTAGCAGTCTCCCGATCTGAAGCTTGTGAGGGAATGTGACGGAGGCGCCGCCGAAGTCGTCTCGTTGGATGATGTCTTTGACTGTATCATCCACGCTCACTGTCTGGTGGATCTGGTAGTGATGAGGTAGGCCGAGCTCCCTGAAGCCAGTGTTGTGCAGCGTTGGAGACAGAGTATGGGAGATGTTGTGCCCGAATATGAAAAAGTTCTTCGTTGGTCCCTTGCGGGAGGAGACATCTGCGTTCATGATAGGCAAGAGAAACTGGCGACAAACAGTCGAGCGAGTTCAATAGGTTATTGCCAGAGATTGACCAGTAAGATACCGCTAGAGCTTGTTCAAAACCTTTCAGCAAGCTCTCAAATCATATGGTGGAATCTGAACGAGGACGAGTTAGATTCTTGGATGGAGATGGCCGTGAGCCAAATTCTACTATCATCCGCCGAGACCCTTGACGGGGGAAGTCTTACTTGCTACAACGGAAGAGACATCTTCCGCCATTTCCGCATGACATCAACTCAGGTGACGTGTGATATGACATCAGTGAAGACTTTTGTATTGCATTTCAAAAGAATCCTGATAGATCTGGATCGTGGAACTCAAGAATTCAATTACAAGCATCTCCGAAGGATTCTGCTCATTCCATGACGCCAGACCTTCATTGACGGCTCGATGACAGTACAGCCTCCAATAGACGGCATCATCTGCATGGAATTCATCGTCTCATTCATGTATTGATATTGGTATCTTGATCGTCTAGTTTCCCGCGCTATTTATAGTGATCACTCAGCTCCATTACCGCCTCTTACTTTATATGCTTTCAAAATTTCGTCTCTCATGATGTTTCCAGGTGCTTTCCGAGCAGTGAAGAGCTCGAACTGTTTGATTCCCTGTTCCGGGAGAACCTTCAGTCCGTCAACAGCGATCCAGCCTTGGTCGCTCATTTCCCGAACCTGCTTGAGTAATGGTGGTTCCAACGGCATGTACGACAGCTGCACACGATGTCAGAAGTTGGTCAATCATGAAACTTGTAGCATATGCTCACCTCAATGGCAACACCTCCCGTCGGACTAGCTAGCCAGTCCGCGGGAAGACTAGTGTCTGCAGATGGTTGGCCGTCTTTCGCAAACGTCGAGATGCAGGAAACGATAATAGTAGGTCGGTCAAAGTTCTCTGGCCAAGGATCTGACTTGGACGATAGCAAAGTCATGGCTGGAATATCGGTGGTGCTGTCAGGTGTGCCTTCCGCGCTGTTCGCCGAGCTTCGTGATGACGACCGCGATTGACTTCCTCTCCCATTTTTTGAGCAGTATCCTTCGAAGTGCCTTAGCATCTCCTCAGCATGCTTGAGCGTTCTGTTGTGTATGAATATGTTCCGGACCCCTAGACGAAGCAGAGCGTACATCGCAGCCCGTGCCATACCGCCTGCCCCAACCACGAGAGCTGTCGTTCGCCTCTTCACACCATTGATGGGGGAGAGATTCTGGCGTATGCATGTATGAATGCCAATCCAATCGGTATTGTCTCCATAAAGAGCCGCAACGGGGCCGGTCCTGTTTCGGTCGATCAGAGAGTCGATGCTTGCTGACCGGAGAGGTATCAACGTGTTGACGGCACCAATGGCCTGCGCCTCTGGGCTTGTCAGATCTACCAGTGCAAATACCTCCTTCTTGAACGGGGCAGTGATACTGGCTCCTCCAAAGTTCTCGTCCGATATCAGGTGTCTCAGGTGGTTAACTGTAGGGTGCTGAAAGATTTTGTATTCGTGAGGCATTCCGCATGATTCGAATGCAGCGTTATGCATTGCCGGCGATAGACTCTGCAGCACGTTGATGCCATAGATACCAAAGTACATGGGGTCCAGGAGGAAAGAAGAGTACAGAGCCTTTTGGGCTTCCTGGATGGTGAGGAGGGTATCGTTTAAAGGTGATGAGGTGATGGACCTCAGCAGAGGGTCGGTTACTGGTGAGAATACCTGATTCAAGTAACAGGACATTCGCCCCAGGCGGCCGGTATTATAGGCGATGAGCGGAATCTTAAAGTCTGCTGATTTGCTCTGAATGAAGTACTTGGCCGCAAAGTTGTCTGTCGTCGACTCAGCTTCTCGGCATATTCGTACGATATCGCAACCCAAGCGGTCCGCAAGTTGTGCGTGGGCTGTAAGTGCTGGGTTGTCCCAACCGTGTTCCAAGACCGTGTTATCGGTATATTGTCCGATGATCTTCGCCGTTCCTCTGGCTGCAATTATGCTTTTGAGAATTTGCTCGCCACAGCTCAAGTCCACGCAAAGATACTCTGGTGCGAGTCGGAGGCCGTGATCGATGAGGCGAAGATAGTAGACCAAGTCTTGCCGCGGACAGGAGTCGTCGAACTGAACGTTGAATATGACAGGAAGACGCGTGTATCGCTTGACGGCGTAGTACTGCCGGCTGATGAAATTGGCCACCGGCTCATCGAAGTTGGGTGATCTGGCCCGCATCTCTCGTAGTGATATCACCAACTCTGCAACATCAGCTGTCGTGTTGATATCTCGGAGCAATGGTCCAGCGTTGTCCACATCCATCATCGGCAAAGTCAGGGAGTAGGTGAAAGGTCTGTGTTCTGGAGCTAACGATGGCGTGCCATGGCTGACGTGGTACAATCCTGATTCGTGATGGTCGCGGTTGGTGATGCGGAACAGCAGTTCAAGGAAGTCGTGCTCTACCCGTTTGAGGGCTAAAGACCTCGGAGACTGCTGGCCGGATCCAGAAACATGATCAGCTACCTGGCCGTAGCTGTCCGAGATATTGTAGAACTCGAAATTGGAAAGCGACCTATGTGTTGGCCCGCTTAAGTATATCAAGCGGCTGATGGCTTCTGTATCCCAAACCCGCAGATGTCTTTTGATTTCCTCGGCGTCTCGTAGGACGTAGATGACTGGGTGAGTCTGGGCGTACTCAGATAGCCAGGTCTGACCTGTACCCTCCACGGCTCCAGGCCCGCATGCAATGACGGCTCTTGTTGGGTTATCGAATAGCATTGCCCTCATTAATCTCAATTCCTCACGTCGGTATTCCACGGCACCGTGTTCCGCCTTGTAAGCCGCCCGCGAAAGACCTGTCACCTGGAAGAAATGCTGGTCTGCGTCGAGTAGACGAAATCCAAGCGCGCCGGATGCCATGACTGCCAAAGTCGATCTTCCAGTCCCACGAATTCCCACCAGAGCAATGGATGCGTCCGGATTGTAGCCCTTGGCGCGGGGACTGAAGCCGCGCCAGGGCGTCGGCGGCGAGGACTGAGGGGGCGACATCCCTAGACTGGTGTTGTCGCTGAAGCCATGACAAGCGGACGTCCCTGGGGATGTGGACACAAACGAGGATGAATTAGACATGGCTATTCAGATGGTTTCCAGCACATTGGCCTCGCGAGAGACAGTCGACCGTTCAAAAGAGTCAGGCCACTCCGGGAGATGGTGTCGGCTTCGGTCGTCGTCGCGGCATCGTTGACCGCCCTAGCACCCAGTCTTGATGTGCGACACGTCGCTTACACAAGACAAGTGATCAAGGCCTCGGAAAAACATTGAACGCGGTGCTATGGGAAAAGTTGGTGTTCACGTCTTCTCCAACGGCATTTGACGTTGAGGAGGAAAATCGATCCGGCATGTGGCGGGTAACCTCCCGGATGTTTCTTTTGTGGGGGCGGGGCCCGGGCCAAGTCGCCGATGAGCGGAAAAGAACTTAGCCGCCGCCTGCCGGGACCCGACCCGTCCGTTGAACCGATACGGAAGAAACCACACTTGGCATCATGCATGCTCCCGATCGTGGGCTTTTCTTGTGATTATTTGCAGGCAATCTCGATGTGCCTGTTTTTGAATCGATCGTGTTGTATTTGCCCAGAGAGATGAATAACTGTCGAACGCCAAGAAGCAAGACGCTAGAACGAAAGAACGCCAGTGCTAACCAAAGACACGGGCAGAGTCGGGTGTGTGACGGAAGAACTCGCGAATGCTGTGTGACTCCCATAATTGTAAAAGAATGGCCCAGCTGAATGCTATAAACATCAATCCTAGATGCCTACCTTGTTCATCCAACACCCAAAGAAGAATTCGTTCGCAGAAATGATCCCAACGCCTATGAATCTATGATGAGCGCCAGGAGCATGGTTGGCGTTGTGATCGCCGTTCCGGCCATTTTCGCCCTCAAGCACGCGTGGGAAGTGTACGACCAGATTCGTGTCGTCGACAGACGTCGAATACATAGCAACAACAGCATCTCTGATGCATATTGGCAATCGTCGACCATCAAAGATATTGTTAACCCCAGAAACCATGTCTCGACATCCGACTCACGATACGTGGACTTGACCTTACCGAAAAAAGCCAGTGAAGTAACAGACGAGCGGATCTTGGCGGCCTTCACGCACGGCTTCTTCGGTGGTAAAGTCTTTGCGCCGGAGAGGATAGTGCTGGCAATCATCGGGCGGGATTTCACTGGTTTCGAAGGTGAGTTAAGATGTTTTGTCTCCCGAGTATAGCTGATTATCAAAAAGGCGTGGGAACAAATTCCGAACTTCAAAGAGTCTGGACAGTTTCGGGGATTTCTTCTCTAAAGCTTCCTACATTGCATTCGTTGTTGTTTGGCGCGTTTCAAGTCTGCAACATCGAGCTTCAATACGAGGATAAGGACGCTGGGGACGGTCCCAGTTCGAGGAGCAGCATCGACTTCGCCTACGGCAGCGACCAAGGCCGGTTTGCAGGCGCTCATAGGTTTAGTGTTATACGAAACTCGAATCGATCGGACGAAATTCGGGTGGTATTCGAGAGCTTGTCATGCAATCCTACTGTGAACAAGCCCTTCGCCCCAGAATTTGCACTCGTCTTTCACCGGGTTTACGCTATGCTCTTGTTCCAAGACAGCGTCGCGAGCCTTGTGCGGGACTTGAACGGGGTATAAGGCCCCGAATTAAAAAACGACTCGAACAGAAATGGCTCCTCAAGTGGTCCGGCTTTTAACAATGCAGGCAGAGAGGCGTCATGCATGTATTTGTATTGTGTAATGGGGGGCGTGGACGCGACAACTTGAGGCTGATTGCGCACCCAATAAGGTAGTTGCAGATACAAGTATGCTGGAAGGTAATTCTGTATGACCATGTATGATAGACATAACACCTCTCGGAATCTAATTGTTCTCATACTGAGACTATACTACCCGGCTTCTAGGATCTCTTGAGAAAAAGTTCACGCGAAGAACATCTCGTCACGTCAGTAAAGACTCGGGATTTGGGAGAGTATGTACTCTTATTAGAAATGCTATGTATGCTCTCCACTACTTAAATACAATGGGCCCGCCAAATGCAAGATCTAAAGCTCGCAATGCCTAAACGAAATGAAAAAGAGAATTACAAACAGATTGGTACATACGAACAAGAAGTAAGAATTAGCCCCTTACTGACCGCTGTCAATGACATCGGGGATGTTGCGGCTGGTCCAGGCGCTCCAGTCCTTGCAAACCTGGTCAACCTTGGAGGGGATCTGGAATTGTCTGATCTTGTCGGGCTGGACGATGAACTGAGAGAACAGGCCAGCAGAGGCGTGCCAAGCGATGTGGCAATGGAAGGGCCAGGCACCAGGGTTCTCCTGGGCGTCGAACTGCATGACCATGTGGCCGTTGGCGCGGACCTGCTGGACGTCACGACGCTGGGGGTTGGTGGGGTTGGTGATGGTTCCGTCCCAGGTCAGGCCGTCACCCTCGGCGAGGATGTACATGTTGAAGCCGTGAAGATGCATGGGGTGACTGAGAGCCGTTAGTTTGAAATTGAATTTATGGGGGTACAAGGCGAGACTTACGCTGCAGGGCTGTTGTTGCTGACAATGACACGAACACTGCCGTTGTTGGCGACGTTCTTGACATTCCAGTCAGCAGCATAGGTGAGGTTGTTCTTGTTGGTCTGAAGAAGCGTAGGGCTGTTGAAGTCGCCGCGGAAATCCTCGCCGTCGAGAGTCCACTGAACAATACCAGAAGCGTTGCGAGTGACCTGGATCTCCATGGTCTTGACGTAGCTGGGGGTAGGGGGAGTAAGCTTCATGACTGGCTTGGTGATGGCAAGATCGTCGTTGGCGCAGTTGCCGGGGTCGGGAACGTTCCAGGCAGTGCTGGTGGGGTTCTGGTTCTGGTCGGCCTGGTCGTAGAAGAGAGCGGCGATACCAAGAGGCTGGTTGGCTAGACTGCAGCTGGTGAGGTTGCTGCGGATCCAGTAAGAGCTCCTGGAGTTGCCGGCGTTGGCCTTGACGAGGACATCAGTGCGCTGGCCGATGCCGAGAGTGACGACCTTGGTGTCGTAGGCCTCGACGGGGACGAAATCATTGGCGATGACGGTCATGGTGTGTCCATCGATGGAGAAACGCTGAGTACCCTCGGCACCGGAGTTGATGAGACGGAGACGGTGGGTCTTGCCGGTCTGGAACTTGAACTTGGAGATACCAGCATTGTTCGTGCACTTAGTCTTGTCTCCAGCAGCAACAGTGGAGCAGTTGAAGTTGCCCTTGCCGTTGATGAGGTTGTTGTCAGAGAAGACCAAGCCGGAGGCGTTAGGGGTCAGGATATCCTCAATAATGTCGAGATATTGCTTGTGGTACCAATCAGAAAGGAAGACGGGGCCGACGTCAATGTCGTAGGCAGACTTTCCAGGGCCATAGATCACGATGGGACCGGTTAGACCACCGGCATACTGAGAAGAGTAGTGAGAGTGGTACCAAGAGGTTCCGTAGAGGGTAGCCTAAGGTGAGCTGTCAGTACTAGGGCATCTCACAGTCGGGAGAATCTCGCGTGGGTGGCTGGGATGCCTACCTGGAACTTGTACGTGTAGCTCTTGCCGGGGGCAATGGGGCACTGGCTAATGGCAGGGACACCGTCCTCCCACTGGGTGTTCTGCTGACGGAATCCGTGCCAATGCAGAGAGGTACCCTCAGGGTTGTTGTCAATGTTGTTGTGAACCGTGACCTGGATCCAGTCTCCCCAGTTTGCCTCAATGGTGGGGCCGGGGTAAGCTCCGTTCACCAGGAGGACCTGACGCTCATATCCATCGGGGGCGATGACACCTCGGCTGATGGTGAAGTCGTAGTTGCGGACGACACCAGTGTTGGGCCACTGCTTGTAGTAGTTTGTGCCATCGGCTGTCAGAGGGCCCCACGGGAAGCCGTTGGGCAAAGGGTTGTTGTTCAAAAAGTTCGGAAGCTTGGGAGCATTCGGTGTGCCGAGGACGCACTTGCTGTTTGGAGCATTAGACGAAGCTTGTTGTCATTCAATGAAGAGTGAGGTAGCGTACCCGTTTGTCTTGTCCTGCTGCAAAGCCGCTTGGACTGTGAATAGCCACTTAAGGCTGCCTTTCATAAGGTCTTTGATGGCGACCATCTTGGCGGCGCACTAATGTGGATCAGAAGAAACGAATGTAATTAGAGACCAAAGAAAGAATGAAGTCAAGAGCCTGAGTGAGTGACTGATGATGGATCCAAAAGCCAAGAAACGGGGTGAGCATGTTTGAGCTATATACCTGCTCGAAGGAGGCTCGAGTTCATCATAACTCGAGTCCTGATCGGATACTCAAAGGGACCGGACTGCATAATGCCGGCTTCACGGCTTCTAGAGTCGATCCCCATCCCCACATCCCAGGCTGCCGGCTCGGGAACCTCCATACTTGGACGATGTCCGTAACGAGAACAACAAGCTTGACCTGATCGGCGCCTGCACTACTGCACAGGACAGATGATTCTAAGCTAGCCTGGCGCGTGGGCTAATAATGGTGCCAGCCACATGCGTAGTCCCTGATATTCTAGCGTGGCTTAGCGCCAGGCTCGTGTCTTGTGCCTGAGAGTAGAGACGATTTGGGGCCAGATGTTTGGTAGCTTTCGACAGAAGCCGGGTAGATTGGATGAGTTACGAAAATTTGACATTATTTCCAAATATGGATGTAAGATTGTGAAGGTTTCCGAGCCGTAGAGTGTTCGTCGGAAAGCTTCGAGCTGCCAGGTACCGCCTACATACCACGCGCAGCGGTTGCCTTGGGAATTATTCTGTGTTCGCTGCCTGGTATAGCCAACAGAATTTGCCAATCATCGTCATCGGATCAAAAGTTTCCAGTCTTACATGCAAAAGGGGGCTCACAAAGGGGGTTCAGGTGAACGGTAAGCGGCCGTTGGAAGCTAGAGCGGGTGTAGCGGGAAGGCTTTTGATACGAGTCTGCTAATGGTTAGAGTTTGTTCGTGCGCTTACACGATTGTGGAATCGCTTCAGCCGCCGGTTGAGAATACGTATCTGCACCAAGGATCCTTCGTCTGACTCAAAGAAAACTCAAGACCGACATATTCGGGTCATGTATTCGGGTCCGTCGGAAATAGGGAATCCACTCCAACAACATGCACCTTTCATTTGTGCAACAACTTGAATGGGGCTGTCATACCGTTCGACTTACGTATGTGGAGAACCCGAGAGCGACTACGATGAACAGCGCCCTGAAACGTTGAAACGGACTTCCGGGGGCACTAGAATGAATCAAGCAGACTGTCATACCATAATTCCAAACCTGTCAGCGCTTCTTTTGGAGATGCCGTGAAATGCCATGTTTCCTCGGCCTTCAAACCCGCGCAAGTGCAGCAAGCCTGCTGTTCTGGCATCCACCTCAGCCCGGGCTACACAGCGGCTTGAGTGCTTGCACACTCTCGTCCGAGCTGTGTCGCCCAATACGGTTGTGGCAGAGCTGAACATCGGATTTCGTAATTGGAATACTAACGATTGGAAACACGCTGTCGAAGTCTCACGTCAAGAAACGCTTCATTCTGATCCAATGCTTCAAAGGCACAAGATCTGCAGGACGAGGTTTAGGGCTGATGGGTAGCATCAAAGGATCCGTAAGATAAGAAATGCAACCCAATCTCAAGTGACCAAAAAAAGGACTCTCTCACATCGCCCTTTGCTGTTGAAGGCGGGAGATCGGCGCTAGGAGGGCTAACCGGGATGATCCCCCTTACACCAAGACGCACCGCGTCGGCATCCTCAGCTCGTAGCGCGCCGAAAGACGCTCAGGCGAATCCCCTTTAGGGCGCGTTCTTGGACTGCCGAAAACCGGTGCTCTTACCCTTCCAATTCAAATCGATCGAAACAGCAGATCCTGCATCCCGTACCGGGCAGGCGGTTGACCTGGAGACGGAACGTGGTTGCACTGTGCATCGTGCATCCTGCAGGGCTCTGCGACAGACAGTCCCAAAGGCTCGGATGAGCTGCGCCTCTGCCGGAACGTGCGAGACCGAGAACGGATGGCAAGTATGATTGATGTTGACTGCAGCTGAGCGTGACCTTGACCTTTTGGCGGGCGCATGTGCTTCTTTGAAGTATCTGACCATGAGCCGATGACGACGACTCCTTGCAAGGCTTCCTTCTTTAGGCATCGACGGCCGGAATGATAACCATAAGTTTAATGGTATCTTGTTTTGTTCCGGCGGAGTTGCGGAGCAGCGCTACAAGGCCAGATAGCGATCGCTGAGGCTGAACTCCGATGCAAGGATTGGCTTTCAACAAATACCACGATGGATGTACGATGAATCGGGGTTTACCATGGTGCTGGTGGACAGGTGGTGGCTCGAGCTAGCAGATGACTAGCTTGGGCCGGGTCACTGGGACGCCATGATGTGCTGGCATACAATGATTGCTGATCATATAACCTATGATTGTGGCGGATGAAAAGTTCAACAAGAATTCGCCTCACATTCAACTACATCTATACATTGAGGTCATGTTGATTCGGGAGGATCACAAGATGATTGTCAAATGGTCCGAAAGATGACTGATGTTGCCAAGGTACCAAGCAGCTGATAAAACTTGGCTTTTCGGCAGTGGCGTTATTCGCAGGATCAGTTGCAGTGCCAAGGCAGTGTTGCCAAGAGGATGGTCAGCAGTTTATTGTGCCAAGGGCGCTTCATACGGGACTTATACGACGACCAGCGGTAATTAACAGCGCCCGTTGACAGTCAATGAAGGGTTACGAAAGTATGAGTCGGGTCATCGGGTGGTTCAAACGTATTAAATAGTAGTTCGCCCCAATCCTGGGATTATCCCTCTATTTCTAGCGCATACACTCCTCGTCGTCGCCATCGTCACCTCTGATCGTTTCCCTCATCGCATGTCGTCGCATGTCGTAGTTATCGTTACCATCATCATCTCTTCTATCGTTGTATCCGTTCCATTCGTCCTCATCGAAACCACCAAGCAAGTAGAGAATGTAGCTGCCCAAACACAGACAGACAACTTAGGCGGTCTTTTCATGCTGTCCTTTCATGCTGTCCGATCATGCTGTCCGAGGGGAATCGAGCATCCACTTATTGTCGCTATCATTGCTGATCCCCTGGTTATTCCGGCTGCATTGTTATTTGAAATAGTTTTGCTATCCGGACGGATAAGTATTGTATGAGCTCTAATAGTTTTGTATTTAATATTAATAATTCCATTATCCTTATCATCCCTATCGTCCCTGTCGTCCTTGTCGTCCAGACAGTAAAACTAGGCTCTAGAACTAGAAAGCTTCCGCACAGGTAGAGACTCATTTTGGAGAAAAGGGCTTCGAATTGACGTACCCAAGAACCCTGATCAATAATTTTCCTATTGTACCAAATGGAAGAGGGTCGCTTGATAGATCCATGGATGAACTAAACCTCTGGGACTACGACGATTAACATACAATCAGTTTCGCGAATCAAGTAACGTAAGAGATGACGAATATACTGGCCGCAGAAATATTGCCAAATTTAGCCAGAGATTTTCTACTCGGTTCTCTTGATGTCAGCTTTGAATAACTTTTCTCCTGTTGTGGGCGTTGCTGCGCGCATCGTTTTAAAATCCTTGCTCATCCGAGTAGTAACTTGGGTAATAATCTCACCATGGTCAATAGAAAAGTCCCAGGCTGCTTACTGCGCCCCAGAAATGGTGGAACGCCAGTAAGAGTGCCGAAGCTTTGCCGGTTGGGTATGACAATTGCTCACCTTTTCTCCTCCGCACACAAAACATTTGTCCAGTCATCAAGGCCCCACAACCTTGAGTTGAGATGTTTGAATTTCGAAGATAAATCCTGAGCGAGACTATAAGTGTAGATCGCGCGCAGATTCTTTTTCCTAGCTGAGAAACATTGTCCTCCGGACGACTTCACCCATCACGATTGCTACCTACGACCAGAAATCACGTCAACACCGCCTGAAAGCCTCATTGTCGTTGTTCATCTCAGCACTACCCACTGAGTCTGCCAGATGTCCAGACCGAACCGAGACGGGCTAGTATGGGAGCACGACGCCATCTGGGGTCCGAGCCCTAAGTGGGCACGAGAACCCTCACTGGAAGCCATTCAGAAGGTCTGCCGCCGACATTTGAACATTGACGAGAACTCAAGATGCGATGCCTCACCTTACGGAAAATGGGGTGGTAAAAAGACATATTTCGTTCAAGGCAACGACAGAAAGGCCATCATGCGCGTATTTCTTCCACTTGATCCTGGCTACCAGACTCGCGGTGAGGTAGCGACCATGCGGTGGATCAAACAAAGAACCAGCATTCCAGTCCCTGAAGTCTTTGCATTTGATGACTCCAATGACAACGAGATCGGCTTCGAGTGGATGCTCATGGAGTTTATGTCCGGCAGACGAGCCCACAAATGTTGGCGAAAGATGCCGATGGCGCAGAAAGAAGCTATTGCTGAGAAGATGGCCGATTACCACGCACAAATTCTTGACGCCGGCACCAGGCTGAAAGAATTTCGAACCATAGGGACTCTTTATTTCGACGAGCCCAAAGACAATGAGCAGCCACCCTCAGAGCTTCATTTCACACCAGGCAGGGTGGTTGATTACGTGTTTTTCTGCGGCAATAACTACAACTACGATATACCTCGAGGGCCATTTGAGTCCAGCCAAGAATGGCTCAAGTCGCTCTTAAACATTATTATTCTGGAGAAAACCGCAGAGGCAGAAAATGCGGAGACGGATTCAGACAAGGATGAACCGGAAGCTATCGCGGAGGTCGAACGAAAGCTTTTAACTGTGCTCCCGATAGTATTCTGCGATTCAGAACCTTCTCAACAGACTGTTCCTTGGAGCCCAATAACGGACTTGGAAGATATCTTGATAGACGACGATGGAAACATTACTGGCTTGGTAAACTGGAACTGCGTTTCAACGATGCCATCTTGGTTCCTCACGCAAATGCCGTCATTCTTGAATGGCAAGGTGAGAAACCAAGAACCAGTCCGCGAATTTTACGGTAACGACAATGGAAACGACTGGGAAGACGACGGCCTAGATAGTGAAGGGAAGACTATTCTGTATTGGGAACACCTGATGGAATTCGAGCAGACCAACCTGAGGAAGCTATACACGGCGCGCATGGAGAAGTTACGTCCTGGATGGACTGCGGAAGAGGAAAGGTCCGGCTTGAAGCGTGACCTTTTGGAGGCGGCTTCCCGCTGCCGACATCTGTTCCACATTTCCGCATTTCGAGATTGGGCTGATTCAATAAGTCGAGGAGAGCTCCGGCGCCTTCAAAAATTTGAGCAGGGCTCACATTTCATTGACGAAGAGGAAGAGGTTGTTTGAAACTGCAAAAAAGCCTCCAAGATCATGACCGAATACGCCCGTGGCATCTATGACAGTAAAGTTGATGAGTAGTTCGTGGCCGTAGCCTAGGAAAAGCAACCAAGTTCTCCCATCCACCACACCTAGATGTAAACCGGCGTGGAAGACCGGGCCTAATAGCTATTCGTGGCCTTATGGTGTTGGCGATGGTTGATGCCTGACTGGTTCCATCCCTTCGAGGCGCGCTTGAGGTTTGGGCCCAGTGGCTGGGCAACGCGTCGTGATCTTCTCCTTATTCTCAAGGCACCCATCGAACAACGCTCTTGATGCCTCGCGACTATCCCAAATAGGAAATTCTTTTTATTCAATTCAGGGGTTCCACGACACAATCACTCCTCGTCGAGGGGCGTCTACTTCTTCTGCCCAGGTTCTCTCGCCAGCCTCACTTCTTCCTTCCCTCCCACAACAACATCACGCACAACTCGTCAGCCCACAAAATCAACGCGACTGGTAGCCCAATTACCTCGCAAGCACTCCGATCTTGATCGCCTTACAATCAATTACAAAGATAACTCCTTTCTACCCTGCAGGATGAGAAGTTGAGCATACACGGCGACTTACTCTATCTTGCGCCCTCAATTTCCCTCAACTTCCCTTCAAGAGGTGCTCTTTCGCAGACGTCAACGATTATCAAGACGTTCTACAAGTCAGAAAGATTACTTACATAGATCTCCACGAAACAGAAAAACACTAGTACGTTCACGCCCGCCCCTTTCCGCGATGATCGCCTCCCCGCTCGTCAGCGCGACCCATCCACAATCTCGCGATGGTGAAAGATACTGACTTCGAAATAGCTCCCACAATGGGCTTGTTCGTTCGCGTCTTCGGCCTTCAGGCTCACGCCGCCAAACACAACAAGACCGCAGTCGACGGCGACGTCGCTGCCAAGCACAGCACCACTCGCTCTGCCCTTCGGAAGCCCTACAAGCAGCCCTGGGTGACGGTGAAGGCCACTTCGCACTCTCAGCCTTTGGCTTGCGTCACCATGCCTGACTCTCACGACGCGAACAAGACGCGCAAGCACATCATTGCATTCACCGAAGAGAGTCAGGGCGCCCAACACCTGGCTACCACTCCAGGCACTGATGGACAACGACCCGACGGTGCCAACTCGGCCACCTTTCCCATCATTGAGGCTGAGACCCAAGACGCTGACTAGTCCTCACGCGTCGCGGGCTCACCCACAACAACTAGAGCTTTCCCGCTCGCATCAAAGGGCATCAGCTACCAGTCCGTCGACATCGCCACCGGCGAGAAGACGCAGATTCACAGCCGCAGCGCGTCTGGCTCGAGCGCCGGCACCTCGTCTTCAGCTGGACAAAGCAGCACCCGCACCCTGAAGAGGAAGAAGGGCGTCACTGGCCTTTCCGATCAATACCAGATCGACGGCAATTCCATCCAAGCCGACAGCAAGCAGCGTGTCAGGTCCATCTCCGTGTCCCAGGTCTCATCCATCAGCACCATTCGCACAGACACGGAATCAGCTCTTGTCGCCTTCCCCACCTTCAGATCAGCTGGTCGCCGTGGCACAAAGCTCGATGGCCTCCTTGAGACCGAAGGAAAGCTCGCGCGATACAAGGACGTCGAGGAAATCCAGGTCGACGAGGGCTTCAACACCGCTGTTCTCGACCTCAAAGACTGGGCTCTGACCGGCCACAAGAACGTTGTTGGCTACGAGACGTACTCCAAGCAGAGCGTCATTCAGGAGATCTACGAAGATCTTCCCAAGCCCGAGGGCGAGAACTTCGCGACCTCTCCCAAGTCTGCGCGCAACCTGCTCTTCGGAAACTACGAGACGGGACAGTACAAGATGATCCGCGCCAGTGACAGCGCAAAGGCCCCTGCGGAGACGAAAAAATGGTGTTTTGCCACCCTCGGAAGCAGCTTCATGCGCTTCATCCAGACCATTACCAGCGGAGCCGCGCTCCTTGGCGTCTACGAAGCCTCCACTGCTGGGAAGATAGATACCAATACAGACGATGGAGAGACTTACGATTGGGCCGTGTGAATCACTCCCGTTGACTGTGTGAGATTCCTGGACTTGGCATATATTGTAGGCTACCGTGAGCCCCTTGAGCTCAGTCTGGACCCATACCAGACTTGTGTGCTCCCACTCTTCTTGAGTGGTCCAAAAGGGTTGCCGTTGTTCTCTGCATGATGATTGGTCCACTTGGTGTCTGCAATAGGTAGCGATGCTTTCCAGCTTGTTGTAGTCACAGATGTCTGCATGCTTGACGTAGGATGATGAAAGATTGGTGCTTGGAGTAGAATGTGGTATGGAATGGTTGTGATGATTTGCTTGGGTTTTGGCTTTGTCGTTGTCTTTGCGTTGGAGTTTGTATTTTGGACGTGCTGCGCTGGGACTTGGAGTTTGTGGCAGAATGGCGCGCCCTTGGCAGTTTGAGATGATGAGTAGACTACAGAGAAGGGGCTTGAGTCCAGTTGTGTGGGAAAAGCGACAGTGAAAAGCATGATCAAGAATAACGGTGATTGTGGATGACAAAATGGAAGAGACCTGATCGATCAATTCACTCAGCTGACGGAACACGTTCATTGCTGTTTTTACTTTAAACCAGTCAAGTCAATTCACATGTAGCACAACCGTGTTTAATAACTTAAATATTTTGGTGACTTTCTTCTTCTGTGAGCGGCCGGTATGCCTTTTGGTTTTGTTCCTCTCATGCCTCCCTAGCCAATTCAATACAGTTTGGCCCTTCCGTGGGAAGCTGTTAAGGTAGGCAATCACTTGCGTGAGTATGCTGACCTTGATGCCTCCCTCGTCACTGCGGTCTATGTCTCTCTTTTAAAGATACTTAGACAATCTCACAAGTAGTTCTAGGCGTTTTGGAATACTTTTAATGTGGAATAGCTAATCGGCTTCGTTGTTGCTCTGGTGGTGGTGGTCGCTGTGGATGCCTGGTGGGTGCCTCATCCCGTGATGTCCATAGCAACCAGAGCTGCCCCATCAGGCCAACGTCCATAAGCCATACCTCCTCTGCCCCCGGGCCCAACTTCTTTCCATCCTCATACATCTTCTACTGCTCGCTAGAGGACCCCCTCAAATCTCCCAAGAGGCTTGTCGCGCAGTGTACTTGCACTGCCAGAAATTTCAAAAACCTGGCGACTTTGTTCTAGCATGACGACGCCCACTTCTAAAGGTATGTTCTGATACAGTTGCGATGACTTCAATTACCGCACTCCCGCACGCTCTGACGAGGCGCGTCTCCCCTTCCTTTGCTAACGTACTTTATGGATAGTGGTGGATTGCTACAAATCACCGCTGGAGGCGATCAAGGACGATGGGCTTTGGCCTTTCATCAAAGACGCTGTCTCGGGCCAAACTGGTCAAATCGTGCATGTGCTTCTTCCAGATCGAAAGAATGATCGCGCGGCAGGGTTCGTCTCTAGCCTTGGGCTTAGTGTTGCGAAGACGGCCTTCTCTAAAGTGACTGTCGAGTCACTCTTACTGCAGCTCACGACATGCACCATCGCGCAATCGGCTATATCACAACGCGCGCACAAATTTGACGACACTCACAGGCAGAGCACCAATGTGACGCTAGCGGCTAGTCATGAGGTTTGCGGGATCATCCAAACCGATCGACAGGAGTACGACGATGACTAGGAGTCAGACTTCGATCCTGTTTCGGTGACTCGCTGGCAAAGAGGAATCACCCAGGAGGCCTCAACGGCATTGCTGGAACGCTTCCCCGAAGATGATGACCAGAGTTCTGGCCTCGATTACGCCAAGCTAGACGACGAAGACCTTATGCGTCGCGAGGAAACCCACGAGAGCGTCATGAACTACAACGACTATGCCAGCCAGCCCCATATCCAACAATTCCACGCAGATATGGATCGTAACGAAAGCGCTGAGGACTACAGAAAAGGCGGCGAGGAGGACGACGACGGTGAGGACAGTCACAGTGACGAGATCAGTCATGGTAGACAAGAAGTCCGAGACGCCCAAGTCTTGTTCTTTGAACCATCCAATGATTCTCCGGCTCACCCGAGACCCTACACAACTACTTGGCTTGACGTTGCCGAGTGGATTCAAATGACCGAGTCGAAAGACACTGCGGCGCTTTCTGAAAACAATCAAAGCCCCAGACCGTCCCTCGCCTCGTCCACTCGCTCACAGAGACCCCGTCTTCGCCGCCAGGATATTTTGAGCTATTCAAGGTCCTGCAGACGCTCTCATGCATCCGATGGTCCGCTAGTCCTTCGTGATGCAAAGATATCCATTAAGACAGTACTTGAATTATCGGTGTCGGGGTGACGGATATAAGAATGGTGGCATTCTAGTCCTGTTGTTGCAGTAGGTATGAAAGTGGGTATTCGACGTTGTTCTGTAACTGAGGTTAGGGTTTGACTTTTACTGGGGAAGGAATGTAGAAGAGGTGAGGCTTTTGTTTGTGACTGCACGCGTCATCTAGAAGTAAGGGATTCTCAACTTGTCATAGGCACTGAACAATTATGCTGTCTGTGTAGTACGAGCTTTATCATTAAATCAGACAGGTGTTCCTCACACATTTAGCAAATTTCGTGAAACACAGCGTTCTTGGTGACAAGTCCCCAAAACCGAGCCCATTGTATACCTGTGATATTCGATGCCGTCCTTGTGACCCTTGTCGGCGTCTCTGTCGTTCTTTATCGTTCTTCCCAATTAGAGATGCATCCGGATAACAAATTCCTATCAGATATGATTTCGATGGTCCTTTTATAAGTACGCAATATACCAGGAAAGCGTCGGCCGTATCCGGGTCAATATGTCGCGCTGCTTGTGCCTGGCAGACCTTTCTACTTCGAACTTGGTAATATTTGAAAGCAGTTGAAACTTCAGCTCGTATACCAGGCTGGTAACCCTCTCCTACGAGAAGAAGAGCCGATGTCGTAATATGAAATTTACACGCAACTAGCTATTGATATGGGACTGTCCTCGAAAAGAGATTAAATCTATGTTGAATAGTAAATCTCGCTAACATGAAAGGGGCGCAATAGCGTCGGTCTCCAGTTTGCGCCCTTCAGCCACAAATTCCGCGCGAGTCTACCTTCCGTGGACACCCTGGGAGTCTTCTCGCACGTCGGGTATACGCTGCATTTATGTTTACGATCGTTTCTATGGAGATCAGCGTCTTCTCTCGTGGTCGCAGGTCAGGTTGGGTGCTGCCTCATGCCCAGGGCAGCAACTCTGCCGGCCCCACCCACACACGCCCGTCACTTACATCTCCCCCTCCCACCCCTCCTGGCTTTTCATCTCTCTCTTCTCTCCTCCACATGGCGATTATCCTTCTCTCAACCCTCACTACTCTCGTACAAAAAAAGAAGCAATCGCAAAACCCATCCACTAGCGACAAATCGCGCGCCTTCTGTCTTTCTCCTTCTCCGAAGCTGTCGCTTTGACAGTCGCAAAGTAGTCGATCGTGCGCCCCCATAAACCCAGCATCACTCACAGATTGCAATCAGAGCCATCCTGAGAATTGAAAAGAAGCTGAATTTTCTTTTGATGATACATCACGTACGTGACAGCCGCAAAGACACGCGCAAAGCCCAGACAATTGGTAAGTTGGTTGCTTCGTTGCGTATGAGCGCCGATTCTAAGGTTACATCATCTTGTCAACAACCTCACGCGAACGCGTAGCGGTACTGACCTCTTTCCAGAACGTCCACGCGTCGACGCGTCTCTGAAGCGAGAATTCCACAGAAGAACTCTCACGGTCTTACAAGCTCGCCTTAGCAGGGGCACATCTGTCAAAGCTATGGGCAAGATAGACATCATCGACCTTTCTCGTAGCACTCAACGAGCTGGGATTACTGCTTCTGCGCCAACACTGGCAGTATCCGCTCCTCCGAGTATCAACTTTGGTCCACTGCGTCGACCCTGGGTCTACTCTCCTTTCACGATGGCACGAATTACCTGCCGCGTCGAGATGGCTCTGGAAACCATCACCCACCCGGGACGCCAACTGCAGAAAGCCTGCGAGGGCGAGTGTGACCTCAAGGCATGGGCCTCAGGTCCTTTCGGCAATCCAGGAGAAGATATGCTGGACCAGATTATCGACATGTACGGCGACTAGAACTCGTCGGAGCCGTCAGAGACTGGCGACACTTCCTCGGCCATGAGCCTTGAACTCGCGCGAAACTGCACAAACAGTCCAGGTAAGATAGGACCATTCTCGTCACCTCACCATTCCAGAGGCGTTAACAGTTGCAAAGCAGGTTCCGATTCCGAGATTGGTGCGAGTTCCATTGGGAGCGGGTCTCCTTATCCTCGACCTTATATCCGCCTCGAGACCTCAACCGGTGACGAAGACAGCTTGATGATTCCATCGCGATTCCACAAAAGCCCCATTGAAAGGGAGTTTGAGGGCGCTTGCGAACATCTTCCAGTATTCAATGAACGTGGGACAAAGGTATATGACATGGTCAATGGTCTCGTTCAGGAAATCAACGCTCTGCTGGAGATCCCCGAACTTGTCTCCTTTCGCAAGCAGCATCCTGACATGTCCGACCCGAAAGAAGACGTCTACGCCGACCCCTCCGCAAAGCCTGAGCCTCTTTGTGTGTCAAAGAAAGGGACAATTTGCTCCTCAGCAAAGCCAGCACCCTTGGATGCCCAGAAGGACACAACGACTAACTCGTCTCCCAACACCACCTTGGCCATACCCGGACCGTTGCACATCAACAAAATCAAGCGGAAGCCCGTGGCCTCTAGAGCCAGCAGAATCCCCTTGCGAAGCAGTTCGGCGAAACCTGTAGCTCCGTCTCTCAAGAACAACATTCTCCAGCCCATTTCAGGAAATGGAAAAGGCCGCCGAAATCGAATTGCAATGTCTGACAAGGAGAACTCGCAGTCCCGGCCAAACGCAAGCACAGAGCTCGCAAGAAGCCAGGTCAATGCGCGATGGGCTGATTGGTCTCTTGAGGCACAGGACAACACCTCTTTATTCGGAGAATTCTCTTTGCTCCAGTCTCCCAGGAAAAGAATGGCCTCGAAAAAGGACAGTGTGTTCTCCAGCCCTGATCCCGTCATCTACATCGACCCAGAGGAGCGAACTACGTGTTTGGACCTCGACAAAACAATCACTGGCCCTACCACACCCCTTCCTGTCATCCCGGAGGAGGATGAACCTGATGAGGATGACTCAATTGACTTCCTTCTCGATCCGATCCAAAACTCGCCCATCAGGCCGAATCGCAATCTCCTGCTCGATTGCAGTGTACCATTGACCTGGGACAAAGAGACGGCCTCGGCCACTTGCATCCAAGGAATCTCGCCCGATGACGACAGAAGCTCCTTCATTGCCACTGCATTCCATGATTCCCCCTGTCCCCGACGATCGATCAACATCGATGCCCTGATCCATCAAATTGCACAGCCACTCGATGAAGCTACTTATGATGATGATGGATTCCTAATTGAACCCAAGGTTGATGAGCTTGATGTAGGAGCTACTGACCTAGATGAACAGCTCAGCCGTCGCCAGGCGTACCCTAGCCAGATCCTACTCTGGCCCCTCCGTCATTCCCAGCAGACCGTCGAATCTGCGGAAACCGAAGACGAAGATGCAAGTTCGTTCGCTGTTCCTTGCAATCGTGACGAATGGTGCCTTCCTGAAGATAGACTACCTGAGGTGTACCATTGCGGAGAGTTCCTATCTCTGAGAAAAAGATTTGCGGCTGGATCGCAAGATGCCGACGAGATCTGAGTAGCCTACATGGATTGTGTGGTGCCCTTATTGCTTGCCTGATTGATTGGATGGCCGACTGGAGCTGTTTTGAAATATGGACAGAAGTAGAGAATGGTGCTTAGATCCTGTTGATATTGGCTTGTAGACCTCGATGAGGCACACGATGAATCTTCCGTAGGTTTACTAAGATTATATCCTATGGCTAGATGATGGCGACCGCTGAAAGACAAATGGATAGACGGGTGGCAACCCTGGGTTTGCGAACCCTGTAGAACTATGAATAGACTGGAGATAGGGTCAGTGGCCGGGTTTATGCTTGTGTGATTAATGCTTCTTGTCAATTGATATCGTATGGATTAATGAGGTCAGATGCGTATGTATTGCCCTCGTCGTCGTCGTCGTCGTCGTTGCCTTCCGCGTCGCCCTCGTTAAAGCTGAGATCGTGTTTGATTGACCCTTCCCCATGTGCTTCCAGATTAGTAGGAGTGCCACCTCGAATCTCACCTTCACGTGAACATTGTGTCGTTTAAATCTAACCAACAATCCAGACGTAATTCTGGGGGCTTTTGTGTTTTACCGTTAGCTATAAATCAAAGTCCATGTGGGAATTCTTTCATCAAAATGGCTCAAGTCTATGATTGCAAACTCTATGTATTTCAAATGCGTTCCGGGTATCTCGATTTCAATCATTTTTCGCTGAGTCCGTACCTTCCACGCTGGCTTCCGCTACATCCTTGTAGCTTCCCTGGTCATCGCCAGTAGCCTCGTTGGTGTTGTCCAAAGGCTCAAGTTCCTGCTCATCAGCAGCCTTTCCCAACTCTTCGTCCACTGGGCTTCCGTGCCTGCGCGTTCCAACAGCAGTCTCGATGCGCGATCTGGTGGAGCTCATCCACCCAAGTAAGCTGTCTTCTTTGAATGCCCTTCTTCTATGCCCATTCGTGGTTCTGCTTCTCCTCGCGCTGACCATCGGGTTCGGATCGCGTGCTGGTGGACGGTAATGCCATTGCCAAAAACGGCGTGAAAACAGTGGGCGGAGGATCGGGGCATTGATGGCCATGAGCCCGATTTCGCATTCCCTTACGCCCCATCGGTTGACCGTTATCGTCGAGGGGTCTGAACCTAAGGTCACTGCCAATCTCATGATCGCCGCGGCTATGACGAATAGTCCTGAGCAGATGAGAACAGCGATGAACAGCTTCTTGTATAGCGGAACTCTGATCTCTCTCAAGACTGGCAGTGGCAGACACAGAATGGCCGCATCTGTTATGACATCTACGAGAAAGTTAACAATGGGACAGCTAGAGCCGTGGCTGGGGTACACGAGACTGACTGAAAAATGTCGTGACCAGTAGATTTTGTGCCTTGAAGACGCACTTCTCACTCGGAAGGGGTCGCACTCCCCAATTATCCTGAAAGCTACAGTTGCAATTAGTACCAAAACCTTCAAATCGCCAGACGGGTCATACTTACGGTAGGCAACTGAAGGTTATAGTGCCAACAACTGCTAGATACGCGGCTACTGTGAACCAAGTCAGGTATGTCAATACCCTTGCGTGTTGCCACAGGTCAAAAGTCATCCGTCTGCTATTGAAACGGTTAGCAGAATGATTGTGACCAAAGCTGGGCTTGTCATCTTACTAGAAGAAGAGTAGTGTGCCCTTCATAGACCATAAATATGCCGTGTATGAGTACCATGCAACTTGCTGGAACTTGGAACCCTCCACTAATCGAGCAACTTCTTCATCGTTGAGGAGTTTTATCTGATCAGCGGTAAGGTCCACGTTGGTGCCGTAGCGGTCTGCACATTCCTGTCAGTATGACTCTCCCCTTGTCTGTCTTGAATCTGTGTTGTTGCCAATTGGGACAAATTCTGGCAACTTACAAACAAGGTCCACCATCACGAAACAGATAGTGTACATGATTAAGGTCTGCGCAGTCTTTTATGTCAGAAAGTCGACCCCTCGATGACTCGATTGAGATACTCACCACGAACATGACATAGTCGTCACCTTTGAGGCCTTTGGGCCCAACCATCCGGATCCGAACGAAGAAACGGAGGAAAATGACGACGGCTCCGACCGTAAACCATGACCAAATTTCTCTGAGAAACCTTGCATCGCGCCGCAGCATGCTATCCAGCTGTTCCGCCCCCATGGCTGCTGCTGCTGCTGCTGCTGTCGTGTCACCTCGACGCCCCGACTCAGGCGGCAATCATACGTCTTTAGCTCTCGGTCAATTGAATCGTAGGCGCGTTCATGAGCTTTGCCGTATTTTCAGCATCATGATTCCGTGGGTTCCGTGGACGTTTTCATCAATGCTTGGACGCTCGGCGGAAGAGTCGCTGCCCGGCACAAAACAGCCACGGACACACGGAGACGCGGGAACGCGGGGGAACGATTGTACGCTGGCTATACTGAGTTTAGTCCCCATCAAGTAAGGTAGAAGATCGGACGTTCTTTTGATGACTCGCAATTGTTTCGTAGCCTCAACTTTATTCCTTTGGTGCCCTCTTCAGCAACGTTCAGGGGCCGAAAGCCTATCCGCGATTTGCCAGCTTCTAGAACAACTAAACCGCGGACTAAAGACCGGCCTTCCGACCCCTGGAAATATTCCACAAAATAAGGAGTTGCAATTTGTAGATCACTGGAGCTATGTGGCCCCCAAATGTTTGCCGCGTTTACCACTATTCAGTCTGAGGTCTGTGCAGGCCTGTCTCGTCCTCTGCTCGGCACTATTATTTCGGTGGTTGGTTACTCTTTTCACCGTTAGGCAAATTGGCGAAGTCAAAGCGTCGTCTCAACGCAGTCTGTTCGCCAGTCTTTCAGGGAAATTTCGACTCAGCGGGGTTTAAACGCGTGGCCGACGTGAGCAGAAATTCTTTGTCTTCGAGACGGATGTCAGGCAAACCTTGATGCGTTAACCAAAACACACCCTTTATCGTGGAACTTCAGAAAATGGCATCAAAAATTGGTATTGGTATTTATCAACAGTTGTGATTACTATTAACATGAAGATGTAAAAGAGCATCTCGGCATGCCGAGTGTTCTACCTGCAACTCGAAGGAGCAATGCAAGCCCACGCCCCCGGAGGGTTGCGGATTTAGTTGCCTCAAGCAGCGATTTAGGCAGTGCGCTTGACGAGGAAAGCACCACGCTCAATGGTGTTGACCAGGATGTAGCCGCTCTTGAAGTAGGGGTAGTGGCTCCAGGTGCCGACGAAGTCAATGGATCCTCCGTTGGGCTCGGCGTCGTTCTCGGGGTAGATATCGAAGAAGCCGACCTCGGTGACCTTGCCGCCGGTGGGGTCCTCGGGCAGGGAAGAGACGTCGATAACGCGGAGGCCGGCGCCGTAGTGGCTCTGGTAGGCGAAACCGTCAATGACGAACTGGTTGTGGTCGATACCGTAGGCGGCGCTCTTGTAGACACCAGTCTGCTTAGGGGCCTCAAGGGAGCGGATGTCCCAGAAGTAGGTGATGGGGTATCCAGAGGCAGCGGGGCCAGTGGCGTCGTACTCGTCGTACTCGTCGTCGAGGACGAGGTACTCTTGCCACTCAGTGTTGGTAACCCAACCCTGGTGAGTGTCTGTTTCCCATCCTGTTAGTGACTTTGATCATTCGGACTAAGGTGTATTACGTACAGCTAGCGCCCTCGTAAGAAGTGCGAGAGATGATGTTGGTGGTGTTCTTCTCAGTGACATCGTAACTGATGGCATTGTTAGCTTAGGAACCCTTAAAGGATCAGTCATGTAGACTCACATGGTCAGAGTGTCCTCGTTGTAGCCGTAGCAGATGTCACGGCCGAAGTACTTCTCATCAGGGCCGCGGTAGACGAGGCACTGAGCGTCGTGGACGTAACCGTCACCACCAGCGCAACCGGGAGAGGTGGGGTTCTCAGGGTCGCTGAGATCAATGAAGATCAGACCAGAGCGGCAAGTGCTGGAGCGAGGCTGAGCACCGACGGCGACGGCGTACTCCTTCTCCTCGTTGATGACGATGTTGTGAGTAGAGCCGTTGGGGAGACCGTTCCACCAAGAGGTCAAGTCGGCCTTGGGGTCGAAGGTCTTGGGGTTGGCGGGGTCAAGGTCCAAGAGCTGGTGCAATGTTAGTCAACTCAACTAAAGAAACCCGAAAACACTGAGCATAACTGACCTTGGTCAGGTCGAAGATCTGAACACCGTGACGGGCAGCTTCACTGCCAATGACAATGTAGTTCTTGTAACCACGAAGCTCACGCCAGATGGACGTGGTGGAGTACTGAGGCAGACGTCCGAGGTAGACGAGCTTGCCCTCCTTGGTGACCTCAGCGAAGGCGGCACCGTCAGCCTGGGCGATGACGGCGAACTCGCGACCGTCAGGGCTGGTCCAGCCCCAGGAGGAAGAACCCTCGCCGGTGGTGGAGCCAAGGTCAGAGTGGCTCTTGAAGTCGTAGAAGTCGATGTTGCTGCACTTGAAGGTGTTCATGGCATCGCCAGGAACGACCTCAGCAACACCGTTCACGCAGGAGACGGGGCCCTCCTCGGCGAGACGGCTGCGGTAAGCAGTGGACTCCATCTCTCCGGCGGCTCTCTGGCGGTCCCATGATTCCTGATTGAATGTGTCAGCGGACGTCGTATTGACCGGTACGAGTTGTCAATAAATTACCTTCTTACGGGCCATGAGGTCCATGTGGACGGAACCGCTGTCGTAGATCTCAGAGACGAGCTCACTGGGCGGGATCTCCTTGGCGGAGGCTCCCTGGAGGAGCGCCGACAAGGCAAAGGTTGCCAAGGTGGTGGCCTTCATTCTGAATGGTCCAAAAGAACGTGCTGAGGATTGACTTGGCGGTTGAACCACGACGATCGCTTGGCGTGTCAAAGAGCGGAGAGAGGTGTAGAGCCTACTGACTACAAGCACCAGAACCCGGGGCGAAGAACGCCTCTTTTTATCTTATTCCAACTACATCTTGGCATCTCGTCTTCTCCCCCCTTCCCAAGCTGGCTCTCGGGCGTCGCAGTGTCTCCCCCGCCACTTGGCGAGTCAAAAACATGATTATTCTTCTGCGTTCTGACTGGAAAGAGAAGGTCAGCAGGCAGCGGTTGGGGGGACTGCCAAAAGCAACCAACGAGCTACCAATGTCGCGATGCGGATCCTCCTGCCGAAAGAAGCAGGTGTGTTCGGGGTATGCTCCGCTCGGTACTTGGGGTCAACGAATCAGCACCGCCGAAGCCCCGGCCCGGCAGTCCACCACCCTTCGCCGCAAATTTACCTACATACCCGCCCGAGCTTGGCAACAAGCACAGCCGTCCGGGAGGAATCCTCGATTGAGCCTCTGGGCGCATCGTATCTGTCGGCATCCACTGGTCTGCCAAGAGCGCCGTTGTAACGCTCCCGCATGCTTGGCCAGCAAAAGTGCTGAGAAACCACTATGCGTTGCCAAGTCACAGCGTCATTCTGGCCTCTTGTCTTGCATTCACCTTCTCAAAAAGAACCCTCCGCGTAGTATCCATAAATGGCGTCAAGAGATTGCGTTCGTGCGAGATACGGGAAGTTGTCTAATCGCGTATCTTGATCCCGCCTCATGCTGTGTAATTCAATCGTTACACTGCGACTTGTCACACTGCATTAATTCCGCACCAATCGCAACTGGTAATTCTATTTCAACCTTGATGGTTTACAAAAGGTCCGCGGGGCTACTCCGAGTCGCGCGTTGTAAGTTGCGGTGACTCTTGTTGCCGGTGTTGAAGAAACCGCGCCGTCGCCGTCGCGCAACTTGAGGGTGAACTCCCAGTGTCTGGATCCACTCGACCGCCAAGACTTTCTTGGTCACGCGTGATACGACAGTGAGCAGTCAAAGATAAGGATCTGTCTCTGGGCAGATTTCACACAATTTCAACCACCGTACAGCAATGTGCAGGCATTAGGTAGAAATGTTCTGCTTCACTCTCAACATCGAGTTTTAACTCTACGCACTCGTAGTTAAACCGTAAGGGGTGTGGGGCTCATACCGAAGACTCTCTATCCATTGGCTGGAAATACATTGTGGGCTTCAATTACGAAAACTTGCTCAGCCAAGCGAACAGGTTGCTAACTAGGTAGCTAGGTAGAAATGAGAAAGTGAAATAAGAAGGGAGTGACTGATCGGGTTACTTATGACATGAACATTTTTCTTTGTACTTTCAATCCAGGCTGGTGCCTATCAATGGGCTGGAGTTTGGTTGTGAAACCCTCTATTTCTTTGGTGCGAAATCGACTACTGGTTTTTTTTTCCCTTTTTGTTTTTCTATTTTTTTTTTCTTTTTCTTTTTTTTTTTTTTTTTTTTTCGCAACACTGCCGGGATCGGCGGGAATGGGTGTGTTTGTTTTATGTGCGGTTTTGCTATGTGGTTTAGGTCTTGGCG
>JAKMWS010000291.1:0-69090 GCA_025327135.1 Colletotrichum sp. SAR 10_71 | reverse complement strand
TTTTTTTATATAAATTTTTTATTTTTTATTTTTATTTTTTTATTATTTAAATTTAATATTATTAATATTTTTTCAAAATTGGCCTTATTTAAAACCCCCCCCCCCCCTTTATATTTCTACTCTAATCTATATAAGTTTTCATATAATAACACTTTATATCCTCTATATATATCTATATAATAATATAGCTTCCTCTAATAACCCCCTCTTTAATAAGAATAGTTATCTTATTAATAACTCTAATAAGCCTATTAATATTTATATAGAGGATAGTAACTTTAAGTTTAAAGAGAACTTTATATATAAGTTTATCTTAGCTAAGATTAGAGGTATATAGCTCTTACTTACTCTTCTAAAGTACCTTAAAGAGAATAAACCTTCTCTAGCTTTTTTAATAGTATATTACTTTTTGTATAAATATATAGTTTTACTTCTATTTTATATTTTTACTAACTTCTTTATAAATATAGTTAAAAGTATAAATAATTATCTTATTAAGTATATTTTTAATACTAAAGATCTTAAGGTAATATATTTCTATATAGTTTTATATATACTTTACTAATCTATATATAGGCGTCTAACTTTATTACTTCTTATTCTAAGTGTAGTAAGTTTAGTTAATATATATATAAGATTCTTAATATAAAGTAAGCTTAGAATTATAACTTTTTTCTTATTTAAGTATATAGAACTAAGTATTCTAATATAGAGGTATATACTAGCTATAAGAGAGAGAATAGCTCCTTCTTAGAGTATGTAGTCCTATCTATATATATAGATATTTATAGTAGCTATATTTATAATAGTAATACTTTTAGATACTCTTTTAGTTTATATTAATCTATATATCTTCTATTCTTAAGTATTATTTTACTAACTTCTATATAGTTACTAAGGAGAAAGTTATAACTTTAGTTAAAACTATTAAGACTTCTGCTATTATACTTAAGCTTAGCTAAAAGTATATAGCTTCTATTGCCCTTAAGCCTACCTATATAAAGGTGATTAAGGTTATATATACTAAGTATATATTTATCTTAATATTATATAATATTTTACTTAACACTATATAGTTTATTAGTAATACACTTATTTCTATTATAAAGAAGTATAATAAGATTAGCTTTAGTAGGTTTTATTTTATTCTAATATTATTTATATAATTATTAATAGTATTATTAGATACTAATAAGATCTTAAAGCTATCTACTACTTTTAACTAAGAGTAAGCTTATCTACTTATATCTAATTAGTCTTATATATATTTCTATCTCTTTATAGAATAGTTTTTAGCTTAGTTATAAGTATATAAGATTATATATATAGGGTTAGTATAGTATTAGCGTTTTAGTATTAGTATATAAGGTTAGCAAACTAAATACCTCTATATAAAGCTATAAAGCTCTATATAGAGGTTTTAGTCTTATTTAGTTTTATATTTTTAGGTTTTTAAATAATACTATATCGCTCTTAGTTATATACTCTTTTATAATTTATAATACTTTATAATCTTCTAATTATAGCTAGTTAACCCTAATTAGACTTAAAACTATTCTATTAAATAATTATAGAGAAGTTTAAATTTAAATAGATAAATAATATAATTATAATTTTTCTTTTTAATTTATATTAGTTAAAAGTATTCTTATTAACTCTAAAATAATATTTTTGCCTCTAAGATCTCTATTATAAAATCTATATAGAGTTTACTTCTAAATTACTATAGTAAATTCTTAAGCTCTTTTTTAATTATTACCTAGCTAATCTAAAACTCCTTACTTATTTATAAACTGAGGGGTTTATAATTTTACGATATAGTCTCTAAGATATCTAAAAAGTATATTAGTTATAGCGTTATTAAAGTCCTAAGTAATCCTAAATAGTATTTTGCAAAGCTATTTAATACTTATAATCTATAGATAAGGTTATTTAACTTATATTAAACTTTAGGTAAGAATTCCTCTATATATTTATATACTAATAAGGTTATATTATTAGCTAAGATATCTTTTATAAAGTATACTATATAGTCTTCCCTAAGTAAGTTTAGGCCTAATTAAAAGAGATATAGTACTAGTAGAAAGGCTAGACTACTTTAAGCTTTAACTTTATCTAGTTACTTAATACTTATAATAAATTATTTCTATTTAGGATTAAGATATATACTGTAATTAATATATACTCCTACTATATTATGTGGTTTTATATAGGGTTTTCTATATATACTATATAGTTTATACTTACTTAATATCTTATAGTTTTATAATAATAAGGTGTTATACTTTATATAATATAGTTAGATTATAAAGTTAAAATAGCTTTAACTACTAGTAGTTAGTAGTATTTATTATAAGAGCATATAAAAGAAGTATAGTCTTATTTAAGTGAAGCTATCCTAATTAGCTTTTATAATTACTAGATCTTTAGTAAAAGTATTTATAATATTAAGATTAAAGCTTAATAGAATTAGCTATACTAATCTTAATCTGCTTCTTAGTGTATATATTTTATATCTAAGCTATATATTACTATATCTAATAAGTCTAAAAATATCTATTCTAATTATAAATATTAAGGCTCTTCTACTTAAATTCCCTAGTAGATAAGATTATATTTTTGTTTATCTTTATACCTCTTATCTATAAAGACTTTATTAATTTTATATATATCTAGAATAACTATTATATTTAGTTATAAATAAGTTAACCTTATATTATTTATAGTTAGCTTTAGATAATATATTACTACCTTAAGCCTAAAAAAAGATAAGACTTTATATAACCTATTAACTAAGCTAAGCTTTAAGAGATGCTAAGCGTTTTATAATAAGAGGAGTTAGATCTAAATTAATTCCTATTATAGTTAATAATAGATATATATAAGAGGATTATTTTATTAACTTTAAGTTTTCTAGATATTATAGACTTCTATAGATTAAAATACTTAGGTATTAAGGCGTATAACTTTCTATAGTAGTAATTAGATTATTATATTACTTTAAAGTAAGAGCTAGTATTTAGATTACTACTAAAATAGGATAGTAGAGTCTAATAGGTAAAAGAATGTTTTTATTAGTTTAGGATTAATATTAAGCAAATTGAAATAATACTAGTTGAGGATGCTATAGATATTATAGAATAGGTTTTTTGCTATCTATTCTATATAAATAGAACTATTTTATAGCAGAATATCTTTAGTTTCCTTAGAGTAAACTATATTAGTATTATTATATTTTACTATAATCTCCTCTTACTAAACCTCCTCAACTTTAGCTACTTTAGTATCTTTAAATTTCTTAACTTTTAAATATATATACTTCTAAGAAGTAGCTCCTTTTGCTTATTATTTTATTATATCTTTTGCTTTTTATATAAGCTTTTATTTAGTTTAAGTCTGAGGTTAAGATTTAACGTTAAGATTAATCTTAAGAGAGGGTTTTTTTATAGGTTACTATTTTAGCTAAAACTTCTTTAAGACTTATAGATTAGGATTAATTAGCTTAACTTAGTTTTTTAATATAAGTATAATTATAAATATACTCTTATTAAGAGAGAGGTTAGTAAGTTTAAGAAATAAGCTAATATCTATAATATTATATATAGATCTATAGAACTCTAAAATATCTATATTTATAGGATTCTTTAAGTTAATAGATATTACTTTTTAGTTTTAATCTAGAAATTACTTCTCTATAGTAAACTCTATAATAATATAGCTTATTATATCCTTATAAGATAAGTACTTTAATATCTAGAGGAACTATACTTTGCTATTAAATTTCTTTATTAGTTAAGTATAGGTATATATCTTAACTAGTAGTCTATTTATATTAGTCTTATAGAATAAAGCAATATAAAGATAGATATTAATATTAATAGTTAGGTTTAGGATTAATTTAGCTTATCTTATTTTAATATTATTAATATACTTTATTAAGCTTTAAATAGTAGTAATAAGAAACTTTATAGTATTTAGAGTATAAAGCTTAGATTTAGTAAGGTTTATAGTCTTTATAAATAAGTTCTATTAGAACTTTATTAACTTTAGTATTAGTATAGGACCTTTAAATTTATCTATATAAGTTAAGTTAATAGTTTTTAGTTTTAAAACTATAGAAAGGTTAGCGCTATAATATATATATATTACTTAAGTATTAACTAACTTAGTAGTAAAGTAGTTAAATCTAGCCCTCTTAGGGTAATAGGTAGATATACTAATATAGCTATAGATAAGATATAATAGATCTATATGACCTTATATAGAATTATATAGAAGTATAGAATATTTAATATACGTACTCGCTTAGCTGTACGCCTAAATCTATATCTATATTTAATTATTCATAGCTAACTTAGGTCTACATAGTGGTGTAGCTGTAGCCTCAGGGTTTACCTGTATTAGGTAATTTCTGAATTTTGACCCAGTGAGCCCTGCAGGCTGCCGTACTGGCACCGCTTTGAGGCGTAAATGGTTGGATGGGCAGTGATGGTAAATTGTGCCAGGAGACTGCCGATAACCGTTGGCCGATGCAGGTGAGAAGGAGTCCCAAAGTGGCATCTCTTTCGTTCGTGAGACCTTTGAATGGCGTGTTGAAGATGCAGCCTGTATTGGCAAAGGTCTCTGCGACGCAAGCTTCCCTGGCCTTACAGGCCTGACCGCTGTCAGCGTACCCGAGGATCCAATGAAGTAGCTGGAACGCTCTGTGTTGTCGGGGAGGTAGGGCTGAAGTCGGGGATTGCTTTGGACGGTTAGCGAGATGAGTTGAGAGCAGCGCTACCACGAGTCCGGGGGCCCTTGTGTCTCACGTGGCCGGTGTAGCCAGCTCCGGCAGGTTGGGAAAACGATAATGGCCGTATCTGGCTGTGTCTGTAGTTGGGAACCAGGGATTTCACAGTCCATTGGATGGGTCACTCGTGGCGCGTTGTCTTGCTTCGGTCTGTTAATGACTGCTCAGAGTAGAAGCATTGGCAAACAGGTTAATGTACCCGAGCCCTATGCACTGGTTGATGTAAGAACCTCTTCGGACTTGAGTAGCTTCACTAGCTGCAGGCCTCCGATTAAATTCTTCTACATGTGCATAACGATGTTGATGGTTTTATGAGGAGAATTCCGAGTCAGAATGTTTTTGAATGGCGTTCGTGATAGACTTTTACCATACTTGCTATGGGTGATTTGATCCATTTTCACAGCGCTTCCCGTGCGCTGTTGTTGGGTTCCTTGGTGCCATGCACGGGGCAGAGCTACAGCATTCCCCGTCTTCATGTGCTTCACTTAGAGCTCAGCAGACCATCCAAAATCGTCCTGCTTATCATCCTTGTCAACATACTCCGCCAATCTCTCCTTCAAATCTTGGACACTAATCTCGCCGTTCTCGCTATCCTTCTTGTGCTTGTGAGGGGGGATGGGGACGCGAGCAGGGACGTGGATGACACCGTTCTTGGCAATGCCGTCAGCAACAACAATGGGGATGTAGCCATTGAGCTTGACGCGTCTGAAGCCGCGCCACACAGCAACATCAACGGCAATGTTCTTGCCGCCCAGCAGAGTCGGGAGGTCCACGTGGTAGTGCTCCATGACGTTGGCTTCCTTGTTACCGGGGCGGTAAAGGGCGTCGCTGTACAGGGTGGTGTTCGCGACAATCTGGTACTTCAGCAGAGCCTTGAGGAACTTCAGGCCGGTCGGGCTGTTGAACAGGAAGGCATTGGCCTTGGGTCCGAGACGGGCAAAGGCATTGTTGGAGGGGGCGAAGACGGTGGTGCCAGTAGACTTGACGCCGTGGATGTACTTGACGAAGTCCGTCTTCTCGTAGGCTAGGAGCAAGGTCGAGAACTGGCTGGGCAGAAGGGTGAGCTCCCGGCCGACCAGAGGAGGAGGAAGGAGGACGCTGTCGATGCCGTGGATGATTCCGTTGTTCGCACGCTGTGGAAAAAGTAGTCAGCACGTGAAACTATGGTAGCAATTGAGAGTGTGGATTAATTACTTACGATGTTGACTGCAACAACCTTGCTGTAGAAGTTGACGCGGACACCACCGAGACCAACGCTGGTGCGAAGACGCTGAGGCTTGTCACCGAGCCAGGGTTCATTCAATAGCGTGGGGAGCGTGTGGGTGCGCAAGACCCTCTTCGCGTCGTACACGCCAACACCGACATGGTACAGCAGAATAGACTTGATGGCCTCCTTGCTGAGCTTCAAGCCCTTGGGGAGCTTCGCAAAAGCCCGATCGGTCGGTGCGAAGACGGTATGGTTGGCCTTGGTGCTCTTCAACACCTCGACGATGTCGTCGTAATCGCTAACGAGCTTAGCGAGAGTGGTGGTGTACTTGCTGCCGGCAACGAGGTCAAAGATGGACTTGTCGGAAGTATCGCCCTCATCATTGAAGATTTCCTCCTCGAAAATGTGCTCAAACTTATTCTCGACAGTATCCTCAAGAGTGTGCAGGGCACCCTCAATCTGGGAGGACAAAGAGTCGAAGCCCTCTTCGACAGTGTTCACGATGGAATCCTTGGACGGGATGCGGTCCCACCAGGAGGGGCGCTCGTCATTCTGGATCGACGCCTGCTCGAAAATCTGAGGGTCGGGGAGGATAAATGCGTTGGCAACGGCCACGCAGGATAGGGCAGCGATAGCCTTCATATTGAATTATTTTTGTCAATTCCCTGATAACAATACTATCTTGATTTTGATGGAAAAGGTTGATAAGAGGGAATGCAGGATGTCAACCAAGCCTAGGGGTGGGTGAGGTAGCAGGATGGTAGATAAGGGAGTAGTTTGTTCGCCGACATCAAAGAAACACCACGCCATAGCACGCCAGACCACCGCAGGCAGAAGAATCGACTACGCCAACACCTAGAGGTCTAATCGTCAGCTGACGTCAAGGCGATCGGACAGCGAAGGCGACGTGAAACTCTCCCCGCCCATTGTTCTCCAATGGGACCTTTGGCCCCGGACGAGCCGGAGGGAACACCAGACGGCTGCGCGGAGCCCTACATGCTTGATGCAACCCAGAAATAGCCAAGGTTTCCACCGGCTATGAGAAGGGATGGTCTTTCGTGGAGAGAAACGGTGGAATCCCGTTCGTTGTTTCGCATCAATCGCATTACGATGAGGTGATTCCGGTGCGGCAGCTCGCGAGAGCTATTACGCGGAGCTCTGGCCAGCACATCCACCCAGCTTACCCGCGTAAAAGGGAGCTACAGCCATTCCGTCGTGTACGTCATTCATCTTAGCTGTGAAACCGCATTCGTCCACAACCATCGGGGTCTCGGGCTTTTCGGGTCTCCATCCGTCGGAGCGTCTTCTCCCCGCCCACCGATCAAGCACGGCCCCACAGCCGCCTTTGCCGCCATGTGAAGGACCACTCGCTCGGCTTTGATGCCGGCCGGACTGCCCACGATGTGAATCCCACCGGATTCCGAGCTAGTTCGGGGTTGGTGTTGAGGTTGTTTCGCCCCTCAGATTTTATAGTTCTTCTTACCGTCCTTGCAGCATGCAGCTCATGATTCGCCCGAGGTCTAAGAAACACATGTGCCCATTGAGTTCGCAATTGCAGTACCCCACAAACAAGAAACCGTTGTTCGGTTTGATCCAGACATCACCAACTTTAAGAGCAAGTTGACGTTCTGTATTTGGTTTGTCATGTAACTTAATTCGGCGCCGAGTGTTCATCGAATCTCCGGATGAGGCTGCTGAATAATACATATTTCAATGATTTTTAAACTTCAGCAACTCGCAAGTCAAACTCGGACGGGCAAGCCTTCACGTTCGGTACGGCACTTGCCGACGAAGTATAATGGCAAAGCTGTCAATGTCTCTCAAAGCCCTTCAGACTAGGAGCATCAGAACACGAGCCGCTTTATGGTTGAAATTCTTCAAAGCCTCCAAGAATTATAGTGGCTGTACTGGTCAGGAATTGATTTCCTCACGAGAGTTGAGCGAGAATTGAAGATCAAAATTTAGCTTCAAGACTTCTAGAATGAGTCTGGTTGTGAAAGATACCAAGCGGCCTGAGTTCCATGTGCAAAGGTCTTGAAACGTCCCGGGGCCTATCTTCAAAGGCCCGCAACGCTTCACTTGCTGTTCACGTTCCTCGCATCCACGATGGAGACTTGTCTCAAATAAAACCTTTAACTCCCAATCCCATTTGTCCTATCGTGACATGCTGGAAGGCTTGGGCCCGCAGTGCTCCAAGGAGTCGACAAGCATCCTCGGCCGTAAGCAGCTGATCTTGACACTTGATCGATCAAATTCATCAGCTCTTCCACCAGATCACTAGTCAGCAGGCCTTATCTCCATCTTCCCGCCTAGACGTGCCCAGAACATACTGATCCCTCAGAATCATGTGTGTTGGTTGCGCTGAAGGTGAAGCCAAGCAGTTTGTGCGGCGTGCCTTGGATTCTTCAGCTTTCCAGTCGGGCTGACAGAAACCCCGGCAAAATTCGGTATGTTTGTTGGTAGGTGGGTGTCATTCTCCCTATCACATTTGCCTAGCTGAAATCTGTTGGTTCCAACACCAATCTCAGCAGGTTTGCTCTTTCAGCCGGAGGCCTAGACCACATCGTTTGGGTAACCAGGGGTTCTCCCAAGCCTTACTTTGAGGCACAGTTTCTAAAACGAGTACCCGGTTGGTCTAGGACTTCCATCAGCTGAGTACTCAGCCCCGTCAAATTTGAGAACTTCCTGGCAAACAAGATGCACCTCAGGGGCACAGGATTTCTCGCAATTTGATCAAATGCTACTGGCACAGACACAAAGCGAGATAAAATGTGATCGCCTGCTCATCGCGCAGTAAGAATTCGCTTCTGTATGTCCAACACCGACAAAACCTACCAAAATGGGATACTCGATGGCGATTGGGGACAGCCTGTCCATCAGCAGTGGGAGTTTCTTGTTCCTAGTTGCAGTTGCAGCCTACGTGCTTTTCAACGTTGGTCCGAGTCATCTATGCGATTACGCTTCAGAACTGACAGACCGCAGACTATCTTGACGGGTCTAAGATCGCCCCTCAGCCATATCCCGGGCCCATGGCACACTCGGTTCTGTCGATGGAGACTGAAGGCAAGTCGGCTGACCGGAACTCGAATGACTTATATCTACAATCTTCACCAAAAATACGGAAAGTTGGTTAGAGTTGCCCCCAATGAGATTTCATGTGTCGATCTCGATTCGGTCATCCGGGTGTACAAGATGGGTGGTGGTTTCGAGAAGGCGCAGTGGGTTGGCGATTTTGCTGATAAGCTCCCGGCACTTTCTCTGTCCTTTCTCACCGACAAGCAGGAAGCGAAAGAGCGACGGAAGTTGCTTCAGCGCTCCTTTACGCTCACATCTCTGCGACAAAACTGGGAGAGTGAGATCCGTCAGAATGTGGAACTTGCGGTGTCGAAGATCAAGGATGAAGCGATGCGGGGAACTGCTAATACTCATAAATGGTGGACTTTGATGGCTGCGGACATCATCAGTCTTCTGTCTTTTGGCCAGTGCTTTGGTATGCTGGGCTTGGGCAAGGTAAGCCAAGGATGGCCCTCGTTTCAGGAGTTGACCTCCGCTAATATAGACCTAGAGCACGCTTTACATGCGAGCAATTGAGAACGCTTTGCTTGGAGCAGTCTTCAAAAGCGAGCTCCCAATTTTGCACTTCCTCTTCCGATTGATTCCCAAATCGTCGCTCCAGACAGTATCTCGCTGTCTTGAACAGTGTGATGCGGCGGGAAAGGTTGGGGTTGAGAAGCTTTACCGGCAAGACGACAAGACCAGGAGTCTGTTCAAAGAAATGATCATCGACTGCGAGAGGGAGGGACGGCAATGGCTCAACGATGATACTGTGCGAATAGAGGCTGCAGGCATGATGGTTGCTGGGTCAGATACCACTGCCGCAGTTTTAACCTATCTGATCTGGTCGGTGTTGGAGCAGAAGGAACTACAAAGAAGACTCGAGGATGAGGTGTCTCAGCTTGGTGATGACTTCAATGACAAGACCCTGGACGACTGCCCTCTTCTTAATGCCGTAATAGAAGAGACGTTGCGGTTATATCCAGCGGTTCCATCGTCTCTACCCCGGACTGTTCCTGAGGAAGGTGCTACTCTGTCAGATCACTACATCCCAGCCGGTACAGTGGTGTACAGCCCTGCCTACACCCTTCACAGAGACCCAGAGATATTCCACGAACCTCATCGGTACAACTATCCTGTCATCTGGCTGTGTTCTAGCGTTAATCATGATTCCAGATTTAAGGCCGATCGTTTTCTCGACGCTGCGGGGGTAACTTTGCGACAAAGGCAAGCTATGATACCTCTGGGTGGCGGATCGAGGGTTTGCATTGGCCAGCACTTGGCCATGATGGAACTTCGACTTTCTGCGGCGATATTTTTTCGGGAATGTCGGGGGGCGAGGCTCAGCAGTAAAATGCCTGCAGACAGCATGGATCTTGTTGACTTTGTTCTCCTCTCTCCCAAACGCAGACGATGCGACATCACCTTGAATTTGCTATGAGTGCAAGCGACACGACATGCCAGAGGATAGGAACTCCGCCAAATTTCTGCAGTACACAGTCATAGACAGGTTGAAAAAAGACTTTCTCAATTGTATCTGAGTTGTTGCACAATGGACGAAACACTACGTACTCGGGTCGAGGTACTAGGAACTTCACAGGAGGCTTCACTCGTAGCCAATTGAACAAACTTAGGCGTGTGTGCTATCAAACTCATGCCAATCAAGCCGTCGAGCTGAAGAATACCTAGAAATATTCAGGATGTCTCTCGACTTCATTTTACATTTGCCTAACATCATGACCCCAGACCAACGTGAACGACCAAGGATAACTTTAGTATCTGTCTTGTGTAATCAGCAACTTCTTCCGTGGCTTTCAAAGCATCTCTTCAGGGCTGACGTCATATTAAGTCGATGGATACAGCGCGAAGCCCCAGTCTTCTGCATCCCTCATCAACTGGTCAGCCAATCCATCATCACCAGATGTCGCACCAACATATAGCCTAGTGAAAGCGACGTCACTCCAGTAGCTGTACTCAGTATCAGGCGGCACGAACACGACATCGCCCGTAAGGAGACTTTCGTTCTGCCCTGCCAACGAGATCATCAACTGCCCGTCTAGGACCAACATCACTTGTGAGCCGCTCGATTTGCGCAGTGATGCTTCGCCACCCAGCGCTCTCCTCCTGATTGTGATGACACTGATAGTAGCATTTCCGGACGTTTCATTCCTGCTCACCAAAGGCGCGATGACCTGACCTTCGGAACGATGAAGGAACTTTGGGCCCCGATTGTTGGCGACGAAGTACGGCTCATCTGGGTTACCCGGCAAATCGCTATTTCCATTATGCCAAGGCAACCCTTGGTTTGAGGTACCGTTTGTCATGTTGTGCGACAAGGCCGCATCTGGGGCGATCGTAATGTCGAAGCTTCCGTCAGCTGCTGCGGCAATGATCTTGTCCACAGGATAAGGCAGTGGTTGATCCGGCGGGAACGGTGCATCGAATTCGCTCGAAAAGGGTTCTGAGACGTTGTAAATCCATTTTTCAAACCCTCCTGGTGCTATGAAGCTCGCCATCAAGGTATCGGGCTCAGTGAACTGGAAAGAGTGGTTTTGGTTCTGAGGGACAGTAGCGAAGTCCGATGCCTGTAGCGCGCTTGTCTCTCCATTGATCCACATCGTCATGCCTCCGCGGATTGCGAAGAAGGTTTCGTAGTAGCGTTGGTGGCGGTGCGTGGTTATCTGGAGATTCTCCCTTCCGCTTTCCGTAAACAAGGTGAAAGCGCCACCTGAAGACTGCTCTGTCACCAGGACCCTGTAAATGTCGGCGCCAATTTGATAAGCATCTCCGGTAGAGTATCGAAGTACATATGGCCTAACATTCGAAGGAACTCTTTCGACCACAAGAGAAGCAGGCTCCGGAGAGAAAGATGAAGCCGTTGCGAAAAGTCCAATAGCGGCTGCCAAGACAAGAAAGAAAGTATTGGCCATCGTAAAAGAATTAGATGAGTTCAACAGGATATTCTCAGTGATACTTCTCGTGTTGAAAGTGTGATCAGTGAAGCATTTCCGATGCCCTGGTCCATTCCTCCTCCTTTTATATGTTGGATTCGGCGATTCCACATCATGGACAATACTCAGTCTTCTCCTTCCCGTTCAACGATTCTATCCATGCAGCATGCTTAGAAACAATTGCCCACTGAGATAATAATTGATCGGGTGGGAGGCCGAGTGGGATAATGACTGACTGGTAGACAGCCTTCCGCTGACGTCAAAATACCACCTCCCTCCCCTTCGAGTTGAATTGCACGCTTGATGCTCCAGAAAGATGCTGAATTCCTAAGACATCGATTTCATGTGCTTCAATTAAAGCGCGCTCGCTCATTTTGTTCAACTCGTTAAGGTAAGGGCGTTCATGGGCCCTTGGGCAGCGCTGCCGCAAGTGCAAGTCACTTGGCAAGTAATACAAGCCAATCGGCCAAGTTAACGCAATCGCCGCTACCCAAGTAAGCAATTTCACACCCCTCGATTGAATTATTAGACTTGATGTCTTATGTATAAATAGCTAACCAATAGGAGGCTATATATTAGCCCTAGCCCCACTTATATAGGTATATGAGGGCCTATGAGGGTATGTGAGGGCCTATGAGGGTATGTGAGGGCATATTATAGGTAGGGTAGGGGGCTCTAGGAATTGACTTAACTAACTTGCAAGTTAGCCAATAATCAAAGTCTGGAAAAAGAATCACCAAGTTGACAAGTATGGGGGGCAAAATTGACTTGATTGCACTTGCGGCAGCGCTGCCCTTGGGTAGCCTCTTCCGCTTCTTGAAAAAGGTCACTTTCTCGCCACGTTCCGGGCTGCTAAAGGATAGAACTCTGATTTGCGATATGCTGAACACATGCTTTGCAACTTGATTTTCGTCTGCCAAATTGCCTATGAAGAACTATGAATCTCAGGCACGCAAACGCTTATAAATCTTTGGGCCGGTGGGAGAGCGGCACAATGGAAAATGCGTGGGAAAGGGGATTGATCGTCTTGCCGGTGGGAGAGCAAGACGTGGACATTGACATCATTCCAAAGGATCAACAAGTAGCTGGGAGTTCGATTATTCGATACAACCTTGTATGGTGATGTGCGTGACCCCTCAAGTGATATCCGGAGTCTCGCTTTGTTTGTGTCAAGCTTTCGACCATCGAAACTCTATTTTGCCCTGGTAGGAGTGACCTGATCGGCTGTCAGATATCGCACACCATCACCGTCATTAGCACGGTCTATGTTCAATGCGTAGAATATGACGCTTGACGGTTAGAGACCACAGACTTATCTTCCGCATCGTGATGTTTACCGAGATTAAAGTGCAACTGCATAATGTTTATGTGCTAAAGCCTGGAGGCTTCAGCAGTCTCGGAGAGTCATACAGGCTGAAAGGCCAATGGATAGATGACTGACCATGATATAGTCGATAGCTTACTCATCCATTATTCAAAGCCTTGTCAGACTCAAGTCAACAAAAGGAGGCAGACGGAAATGTTGGCGAATATCCCACCAAATCTGATACGACAAAGACAAGGATCGGAAAGCGTTTTCCGTGAAGCGGGTATTATGGCGCAATTAGTTGGGAGATCATCTTGGGTAGAAGCCTGGTGAGACCAGCATTTTATACAAGGTACTTTATACAGCAGCCACGACCCTATTCCCTGTATGCCGAAGTTAGACTCCAATTTGCAAGAGGGAGAATTTCTAGGGGGGCACTGATTCCAGTCGAAATGTTGACGATCTGGAGTACGAGGACGGAATGGAAGCTGTTATTCGCGGAATACATTGAACGGCGGGCCTTCAGCTTTCTAAATCACCATATTTTCAGATAACGTAGTCCTATTATCGTCTTTGAACGGTCATCATCATCCCACCTCGAGGCTTTGCCTCTAAACCTAGCTCTTGAAAGATGATATCTCCGTAAGTCTGATCTAAATCCGTGTACGAAGTTGTGTTTTTCGCATTCGGCGCCAATCCGTAGCACTTGAAGGAAAAGTCCACCAAGATCAGCGAAAAGATTATCTTCAACTCGTTCATCGCAAGGTTTTCTCCCATACATGACCTCAAACCTCTTCCAAAGGTTCTGAACTGGGATCTTGGAATCTCGTTGGGACCCAGCCACCGTTCAGGGGAGAACTCCGTGGGATTTGGAAAGTAATCGGGATTGTAGTGTAGATCATGACCGTTCATACAGACCATCAAGCCGTTATCTATGGGGAATGTCTCGCCATTATGGCTCACCGTTGCCTGCGAGGCTGCCTGTCTAACCGTGAATCCGATGGGAAATAGCCTCAAGATCTCTTTGATAACAGCCTCGGTGTATGGCAGTGTCTGCAGCCTTTCTGGGTTGTTTGCAATGGAGCTCACGATGCTGTCAAAGTCGGATCCTAGGATATCTCTGTGCTCCCGAAGCATGGTTTCGACTACCGCCGGCGCCTCAGAAAGAAGCATAAAGGAAAACTGGGAAGCTGCTGTGAGAAGGTCGAACTTCCATAGTTATTGTAGGATCTTATTGAGCTTACACAAATGGTGTCTGTTGTCGTTCCATGCCCCCCTACGAGCAGATTCTTGATGCTAACCATGAATTAGCCAGTACTTGTACCGATACAGCAGGTTCTCACTCACTTGGATAGGATCACAGCCTCATCAATTTCTGACAGATTCCGAGCATTTGGTCGTTCTTTGCTTGCTTCTGATGGAGTCGGGAGGTGCTCGCGCAGCATCAAGTCCAAGATGGACTGTGCACTTCGTCGGGATGATATAATTTCGTCTTGAGGCAATGCCACAAAGCGCTCTCGGATTTTCCTGGTCATTGAAATGTCAAGCTGTTTGGAGATTTTTTTCCTTCTCCACCAAATCTTCAAACGGGCGAACGGATTGAGCATGACAGCCGGGTCGCTCTGGCTTTCCGCGAACGCCATCAACTCTCGCAGATCATCAAGGTCCTGGCTTCCATCTGTCTGAGCGTTGAGGGGAAAGTTGAAGATGATACGAAAGATGATATCGAAGACAAGCTTCGCTGCTACCTCTTCCAGGGAAAATACCTCTCCGCTTTCAGACAGCCTACTCAGCAGACTCCGAAATGGCATACACTCTTCAGCCATCAAGCTCGCCAGGGAGCGGATGTTTGCCCAAGAGAAGGCCGGCAGTAACGTGGTGTGCGACTTCTTCCACAAAGGCCCGTTCGAGTTTGCGATGCCACCGTGGCCAACCACTGGCGTGAGCGTGTCGTCCGCGACAGGGTGCCGAACAGCACACTTGATGATGGCAGGCTGGTCGCACAATTCAGGCCGTGTCAAGATTACGCTTGGAGGGCCGATTGGCCAGAGGTCGAGGTAGAAAATTCCATCAAGATTGTGTCGTCGTGCGAGCTCGGTGTAGTAAGCTTGCGGATGACAGTTGGAAGGCAGGATCCCGGCAACATCACCGACTGCTTTGAGATGACCCAGTAGCCAACTGTGAGGCGGGCCTGGCTGTGGCCAATCTTAGTCTCTGACAATCAATAGTGTAACCCGCGCTGTTGACTCACCAAATTCCGATAGAAGCGTCGTTGTTGATATCCTCGATATATGAAGCGCACAATCACAGCAAAGATTGAGATGGCACCGACAGCAAACATTAGCCTGTGCCAGGCCATTGCTGGCACCGTTTCCGTCATTTTCGGGTGGAATAAGTCAGCTTGCAGCGGAAAGTTGAATCCGAGCGAAGACGAGCTTCTTCAACGCGCAGATCCAGCCTCTTCGACTTTCTACTCGTCGGGGTGCGCGGGACGCGAAGTCGAAAAGTCTGATGCCAAAAGTCCTCCGTTTAGATATCGGATTACATTTCCCGACTTCATGTCTTCTAAGCGAGTGGCCTCCACCTTCATCCGGGACGAAAAATACTTAGCGGTTGATATGAAGCTTCAAAAACCAAGAAAATTTGACGGATGATCGTCTTGACAACAGCCTAAGGCGCATTAACCTTGCATGGCCCTCAGGGGCAAGGGCTCGATTTTCTAGTAACCACCAATGAGCGACAAGTCAATACTCGCATATTTCAGCTTTCATACGGGCCAGATGAGCTTGATACCACGTCATTCAAGGATTAAATGGTCTTCAGCAGTAACTGGCATGGGCCAGACTCAAATCGAGATGCATTGACGTAGGTACGCTATCGCGGACGCTATCACTGGAGGCCATCGTGCAACCCTAAAGACTTTGTTGTGGAGCAATTGCGAGTAATGATGGGGACCGTTACATTCATCCCCATCTGATAAGATCAAATTTGATTGATAAGATGGAGAACTTACCGCATTGAGCTCTGTCTCCAGCCCGTCTTCACGATCTTCCGCGCGGGGTGGGAAAGCCGCGCCGGCTTCTTCCTTTCAACTCCCGACGAAGCATTTTTTGCAGGCATCTTGGCAGTCGAAACATCTTGGCAGCATGCAGCGCCCCTCATCTATGAACCCTTGTTAACATTACAAAACAAGCACAGGATTTTCTTCAGCAACTCGCAGGACTCATTGATGGATCGGGCTCCGAGAGTTGCGCAGGTGGGCGACGGGATGTGGCGTATATATAAAATGCAATGGTTGATATTTGAACGCAAGGAGTGGAAGAGTGCGCTCCGTTCTGTGAACGAGTATCCGTTGAAAGGCCTTGCAACTTTACGTTATGGCTTCAGTGGCGCCTGGAGGGACTGGGCTGCCCATCATCGCCCAGAACTCGACCACTTTTGGTGGGTTTCTGCCCCCGGTCGAGTCAAATAAGGCTTTGACCATAGTTGCAATCTCGTTCATCTTCCTCCTTCTGCCATATGCGTTTCCCAACATCCCATTCCGACCACACATCAGCTCCGGAAAGAAGCCTGCAAAGGGATCGAGCCTCATTCCTCTTACTTGGTCTCACCTGAGAGGGGTCTTCGATGTCCTCAAGTTCCTCACCGTGTCGTATGTGCCTTTCACTTGTGTAGAGGCCCATCAATAATAGGCAAGGCTAACCCTTCTGATGTTCAGCGATCTCTTTCATCGAGCTTCACCACTTCAAATCAAGTGGTTCAACTTCAGCTGCTACATCGTTCAAGGCGCAAGCAATATTCGAAGCACCTTCCAGAACAAGTCCCTCTCAACATTCTTCTTCCAGGGCATCTTCGTCCATCGCGTCTTTCTGTTGCCTAAGAAAGACCTCGGCCTCTTCTGGACAGAAGAAGAAGAGGCAAAAGAGGATGGCCCATCCAAGCATGGCGAAGAAGAGGTCCGCAATGACTTCGGAGCCCGCAGTCATCACCACATCAGCAACCTCCTCTCTGGTCCAGGAACAAAGGGGTTCAATGACCGTTTCGACGAAGCGTTGGCGAAGAACATGCGAAACCTGGCCGCGGGCAACACGGAACACGAGCTCCATGATCTGAAGGAGTCGTTGGACATGGAGATCGTGCGGTCTTTCATCGACACTCTATGTGGGCCTTATTTGCTGAAGGAGAACCCCATGTTTTTGGAGGACTGGCAATACGTCCACGACAACATTACCCTTTTGTTTCTCCGCCTTCCTAACTTCCTGATGAGTCGCATATATCAAGCTCGAGATAGGTGCCTCCGTGCTGTTCAAGAATGGAACGAGTGGGCAGTTGCGAACTTCCACCCCGACACCATCTCAGAGGACGGATTCGATCCTTACTGGGGCCACGCGTTCTTCCGCGATCGTACAGCCATGTACATCGATGTCGACCGATTTCCCTTCTCTTCTATCGCAGCTCACAACCTGGGGCTCCTCTGGGGGTATGTACAAGTCTTCCGTGTCCTTTCTCATACAGGTTTTGTGACACTGACTTCTTCGTAGAGGCACAGCTAACTCCTCACCGGCCGCTTTCTGGGCCATCCTGGAGATATGCCGCGATCCAGAGCTTATGCGTGTAGTGAAAGAAGAGGTGGCAGACTGTCGCATCGCAGATGTCGATGGCGGACCTCGTTTCGACATGGAGAAACTCTTGAAGAAGCCGTTCTTGCAAGCTGTCTTTGCCGAGACCCTTCGCCTAAGAGTCCACGGCATCATCCCTCGCAAAACACCTATCGATGGAGTGAACGTGCGGGGCTCCCTTGTTCCCGGGCATCGACTATTCTTCGTCAACTCGACCACTGAGCACATGAACCCCTCTGTTTGGTGCACTGGGGCTGCCAGAACCCATCCGCCGGAGGAGTTCTGGCCAGGCAGGTTTCTCTTGCCTGAGAAGACCAGCAGCGGAGAGTTTGTCTACAGCATCAACGGCAAGTCGGGATCATGGCTGCCATTCGGAGGCGGAGCGCACATGTGCCCAGGACGATTCCTTGCGAAGCGCATTCTGATAGGATGCGTTGCTCATTTCATTACCTTGTACGATTGTGAAATCACTTCTGACAAGGCGATGCGTGGAGAGACGGGGATGAGCTTGAGAACCTTTGGCCTGGGAACTTTGCATCCTTCGGGCCACGTCGGAGCACGTCTTAAAGCCCGCAACACGAGTTCAACCTGAAGGCAAAGGATGAGTTGCGGTTCTGCAGCAGCCACGTACCCAGGAGTGTAACGGGCTTTTGTGAAAGAAGAATTTTCGTAAAGCAGAATAGATGACCTTCATACTCATACATGCCAACACTTTTGTCCGTTTCCAACAGCTTTTACCCTGGAACCAATCTCAAGTGGATTCCCCGATGATATCATGAAATGGTCTCGTTCCTGGTTCGCCAAGCCCAACATGTCATAAATGTTGCGGCTGATCAGATCAAGTGCCGCCGTCTCACTTATCCTGCGTCCTCCATTGGCGTATGCAACCCCGGCGAGAAGTCCCAAGTCCCGAATGAGCCAATCTTCCTCAAGGCCGATGGCCGTCAGTACCCCCGAGTTGACGAGAACATCGATCGCCGTCCCGTTGGTCAGAGGTGCTCCCGTGAGGGCCCTTCGTTGATCCCACGAAACTGCAAAAGATTGCGACGGGGCGAGGATGACACCCACGCCAGCTGACGCGAGCTGTTCGGCAACGAGATGCGCTTCCGCACCGCCGACAACGACAAGCCTTAAATGCCTGCCACCGAGATTGGCCTCTTTGATGGTGTCCTCGATTGAAGCCTTCACATCCAACAGGGCTGCGATGGTATCGGCGCTATGAACAGTAACCGCGAGAGCCATCTTTCCCTGTATCACCGCACGAAGGAATGAAGCCTCTGAGAGCTTCTCTTCAAAGTTGATGGGCTTTTCAGACGCAAGGGAGGCCACGGCTCTCAAGAGTTTGTCGCGCAGGTCACCGATGGCTGCAGACATCGACGAGATTCCATCGATTCCCCGTTTAGCTGAGAGGTCGAGCGTGTAGTGTAGCGCGGCATCTCGAGCAAAGACGGCCCCAGAGTCGAGTACCGTCTCCGCTCCGGTCAGGAACCCCGCACTGGTGCCGTGGTGGGTCGCGATGCCGGTGAACTTCGGAGCTGAGATGGCCCTTGTGACACCGTATCGGTGGGCCACATGGAGTTTCTCTGTATCGAGTGCGAGGCCGTCGACCCCGCGACTGAAGCGACCCCCGTCTGCTCCGTTGTCCGTGACACTCTCGGTCTCGATGTAGTTCAGACCTAGCGTCGAGCCAAAGGCGGTAAAAGCTGGCGAGAGATGTCCGTTCTTGATGTGGATCACGGCACCTTTGACCTTGGACGCGGTCTCGAGCTCACGGTCGCAGATTCCGACGCAAGTGATCTTGCCATTGGAGACGGCCACGTTGTAATTCTCTCCATCAGCGGAAACGTCTGCCTGTTCGACAGCTACGAGAACCTTTGAGATACCAGTGAAGACAACGTCGCCGTTGATTACAGCTGACTCGTCCTCAATGGTTCCAAGGTCCTCATCTGGCACAAGCGTCCCTTCAAATGGCTTCTGCAGTTCAAAAGGTCTCTCATACTGAGCTGTGCCATCAATCCAGACCTGGACCGGGGTCGCACCAACACTCAAGGGATCACTATCCCAGACCACGATGTCGGCGTCATACCCAGACTTGATCTTGCCTAGGCGCTCACCAAGGCCGAGTCGCTCCGCTGGGGCCGTTGTCACCGATGCAAGTGCCGCGTGGTATGGTAGTCCATATTTGTAGGCTTTAGCGGCTTCGAAGACGACATGCTGGGCGTTCAGAACCGGGTTATCGCTGACGTAGATGGGAACGAGACCCGCATCATAGAGATGCTTGCCAGCATATTCGGAACCTATGGCGGCCTCGGCCTTATACCACATGTTGTCGGCGAAGAGGGCTGATGCCGGTGGATCGTCACCCCAAGCCCGCTTCAATATCTGTTGGACCAAGCCAAGTCAGTTGTAGTCCATCTTACGGATGCAGAAGGGGACTCACATCAGGCACAAGATGAGTTTGGTGAGCGTGATGAAAAGCCCTGATTGGGAACTTGAACTCAATGCTATGGTCAACGAAGGCTTCGAGGTCGTTGATGGTGTAGCAGTGGGTGTGAACGTGGACCTGGCCTCTTAAGAGAGCTACCAAGCCTTCCCATTCGAGCTCGAAGGGTAGATACGTCTTGACGTTATCCAGCCCATGGGCAGCATTTCGGCACCAATCATCTTGTTCGCGCTTCAACTTGGCGGCGTGCTCAAAAGCTTGGCGAAGCTCCCAGCTCTCACCCAGGCGACTGTACGGACCACGCTCGCCAACTTTGCCGTGGATCTGCTTGGCGTTTTCACCGCAAGCCATCTTCATGTATCGCCACGTCCGATCCGGGTCTGCCAACATATCGATAACACTTGTTTCGTTTCGCCCATCCTGTTGTCCGACAGCATGCTTGATTGGGAAGGCCTCTCCACCGATGTTGTTGCTGGAGCCAGGGAGGATCAGTGACGTCGTCACGCCCCCGGACTTGATGACCTGAAGCTGATGATCCGTCGGCTGGATGCCGTCAATTATCCTGACATAGGGCGTGATGTCCTTCGAAAGTTCGCTGACATCCTCATTGCCGTGTATGGTCGGTAGAGAGTGTACAGCGGCATGGCTGTGCATGTCGATGATACCGGCAGTGAGGGGCCGACCTTTCGCGTCATAAACCAAAACATCCTCAGGCAACTCTTTCACCGCGATTGATTTAGCGACATCCTTGATGAGGCCGAATTCGACAAACACGTCTGCCTGTATCCAGCTGAAGTTCGCTGTCCCCTTGACCGGCTCCCCGGTCCAGACCGTCGCGTTCTTGATGAGAGTGGGCCTGTGGCCGTCAACATATCGGGAGTTCCTTGCCCGCCCGTACCCGGCGGGATCCACCGGTTTGTGATGCAGTTTGGCGCATGTTGCGAGATCTTCTTTGAGTTGCGCGATTGAGAGGCCATGCACGTTAGATTCAGAGTTCGAATGTTTCCCAATGGGTGATATTTGCCGCCATTGCGCGTAGACGATGAACGCGAGACAGGCCAGGCCAAACACGCGCAGGAATCGCGACCTGCGGGGTAATTGGAGATGGGAGTTCCAACCCCTCACAGAGCTGGCGGCGGGGTTTTCGCCAATGGCGCTGTAGGGAGGAAGCTCATTCTTTCCGGCGAACATGGGCTGCTGATTCGATGGCAGATTCGTCTGATCGGACAATTCGATGTGGACGACAGGGCCACCGAAAGGTCGAGGGACGGGCATGTTTATTTCAGCGGGATGGTGTTCGATACGAGCACCTTGAGGGGCTGGACCCCTGGAAGACAGGGATGTTGGTGACGGAAGAGCTCGCCTACAGCTAGACTAAGTGAGCTAAGAGAATCCAGGCCAGTTGAGCGGAGCTCGGCACGTTGGAGGAGGGGTCGAGAAATCCTCGTTTCGTCAGTGATCGAGGATCGGACGCCTGTGGAGTGAATGGTTGTTGTTCTCAGTCATTATCAATGAGTGCATTTTGGTCATTCGCACTTCAAAGTTGAGAACAATTCTGTTCTTTCGGTACATCTCGGCCATGTCTAAAACCACAGAAGAGTGTGGGGTCATTGGCGTCACGGTCGCATCATCTGGTAGCTTTACGTCCAAGAAATCAATGATTGAACATGATGTTTTTACACAAACAATGTGCATGTATTCATTTGACTATTTGTATTGTTTACGGCCAAGAAAGGGACAAGTTTCAATGCCCCTCATTTGTGAATGCTTTGCTTAGTGAGCCTCGACCAGGGCCTCCTTCACCAAGGGCTCCTTCTGGACGTCCTCAACCTTCGCCTTGGCCAGCTCAGGCTGGGAGTACGGGGTCCACTCCTCATCGGCAGACATGCCACCGTACAGCATAGACGGCGGGGCAAGAGCCTGGATATCAGGGGTTGCCTTGAACAGGAAGAACTTCTCGTCGTGCCACTGGCCAGCAGTGATGTAGCGGCCCTCACTGTCCTTGAACATGGTGTCGTTCTCGGCACGGAGGAAGTAAGCAATGGAGTAGCGGTGCTCATCCGGGCGGAAGGGCACGACACGGTGGATGCAGGACATGAAGGTGTGGCCACTAGCAAAGCGCAGCGAGTCGCCGACGTTGATGATGGCGCAGCCGGGCTTGGGTGCGACGAAGCCGAACTCCTTGGTTCCGGGAGGGCGGATCTGCAGGCCCCACTCCTCGGCGAAGAGGAGGGTCAGGGAGGAGATATCGGTGTGCTTCTGGTGGCCGATCTCCTTGTCCTTGAGAGGGTCGGCCGGGACGTAGTGCATCATGGCCAGAGTGGAGGTGGAGGGGCGGTCGTTACGGTGGGCGTTCTCGTAGCGGGAGGCGCCGGTGAGGCCCATCGCGGAGGAGAGACCGGAGAGGATCGCCTTGGTGACGATGTTGGAGCCGGAGATGGCATTGCGGAGGACGCGCTTGTCGGTGTCGTTCTTGAGGATGGCGGGGAACTTGGGGTCCTTGCGCTGGATCTCGTCTCTGGAGACCTTCGGGGTATGTAAGTGACTTGCGTAAGTGGCGGAGCGGGGGTGATGCCGATCTCACCTTGAACATCTCATATCCGTCTCTGGTGTTGGGAAGACCGCCGGTGCGGGAGCCGACGCCCTCGTAGCTAATTGGCTTGTTAGTCTAACCATGGTTATCGTTTGCGGGTTGAGCATACGCGACTTACCCAAGGTGTGCGGTGACGAGGCCGAGCTCGTTCTTCTCCTCGATGGGGTGGTCGAAGTAGCGGTGCATCATCTTCAGCGTCTGGTGCTGGTCATCGAGGAATCTCTGGCCATCGAGGCTGTCGAGGTCCAGGTAGAAGAAGCCGGACTCGCGACAGCATCGGAGCAGGTTCTCGAGCTCAGCGGGCTCCTGGGAAAGGACTCGTCCGAAGTCGACCGTCTCCATGGGGTAGATGGGGACGCGCTTCCCCGCCCACTCGACGGTCTGCGGGACTTCGGTGGAGACACCCATGATGTATGTTGAGATAACCTTAAGAGGAGATGGAGTTGAAAGATGGGGATATTCCGTGGAGCGCTGGAGTCAGTGAGAACAGCTTTGATGATGGACAGAAGCTCTTTCGCGTTCAAGCTCTTTTGCGAGCTTCCGACCCCTCCTTTTTATAAGCTCTCGCCCAAGAGGACTAGACCCTGGATACGAGAGCTCTTGCATAGGCGCGCTACTGGCACAGCATTTGCCCCTCACGATCAGCCAACGCTGCCACGGCGTAAACATACCCGCCCACATCTCATCATGTCTTATCCTCCTTCCACATTGTTGTAGATTAACACTGTCTCCATAGAGTGAGACCTACACTAGAGTTTCATGCAGTCGTGCGGGGTCTCGGTCCAATCGGCACCTGTCCCCATATCACATGTGTGGCTGCGCCGGCCAGACTAACGCTGAAAACAATAGGCCATGACAGCTTCCTCGCAGCTTGGGGGAGCTCTCTTGGCCATTTCCAGAGAGGAACAGAGCTCCTTCGGCGCCTACTCCGTATCAAAAGTGGGAACTCGACCAAATAGCTTGCCCTGTAGGCGATGGCAACTTCGCGCCGCGACCGCGCATCTTTTGGCTCCGTTTCGTGTCTCACTATACTCAATCGGATACGATCCGTCGCATGCAGGGCGTAGGATTGCACCATTTTTCTTGGCTCTTATCACTTCCACAAAAAGCCGCATCGTGGTCTCAGCCAGCCCCAAAAAGAGCGAAGAAGAAACTATCGTCCCTATTGCAATATCCAAGTTTAGCCAGATACGTGTATCCAGACAGTTGGCCTGGGCAAAGTCCAACCCCCCGCCCTCGGCAGATTACTTACGTGCTTTGAATGGTAGAAGGCGACGCGAGATGCGATCCCACCTTGTCGGCCTTTTATCCGACACTAATACCGCCAAGCCCGGCAGATGCCCATCTTGAGAAATAATTGCTTATTCATTGGACCAAATCACAGGCAAGGGACGCACGATGTCTCAGTTCAGTGAGCTCTCGGATCTTCTTGGCAACCGGGGAAGACAACTGATCTCTCTTGAAGAAAACAAAGAAACAGAGAAGTGAGGATAGAGAAGTCATCATCATCGCACGGCCGTGAGCCACGTTGTCACGGACCAAAGTCAATCTTGCAGCCCCCCAACTACAAGCACAGGCAGAGCTCCCGATGCTGACAGCCAACCTTCCGAGCTGTCGCCACGCGGCGACCCGGGAGCACCCGCCTAAGGACCCCTGGCTAGGATCTGACACTAGTGGTTGGCCATCATTTCATGTTGCTCTGGCGATGCGGGGTACACGCAGGTGGGCGGCGTCCGCGGGTGAGGCCAGCCCGCCGGGCGAAAAGTATCCTCTTACGTACATGAGATGGAGATGGTCAATAATCGGAGGAAAGGTCCCGTTCCAAAGGCCCCCACGCGGTAAGTGAGACGAACACCTCGTGGAACTGAGACTGGTTCAGACGACAATGTCTGAGAACACGCGGCGACAGTTCCTTGGGTCCGGACACGTCAATAAAATCAACGTCAGACCATACGGGTTCACGATCAAGCGACGTAAGCGACAATTAAGCCGAGTTGGCGAGTGCATTGCCAGATTTCACGGCGCATGTTTCATCAGTCTTGGCCCCTTACCGATGTTGTACGCAATTCTTCAAAATGGCTATTTTCCGGCTGATCGCGCTGTCCAAGGAGGAAACTCGACAGTCCTCCAATCACGCAAGGATGGGCTTATCACGAGACGTTGCAGAGGGAGACTTGGCATACATGAAGCAAGGCAACTGATGAAACCTTATCTTAATTCCGCTGACTATCAAGTGCTGAAGAATGTCTAAACGGAGTGAATGAGTTTGCGAAATGACGACTTAAGTCCGGTTTCCCTCGTGTCAAATACTTCCGACTCCGCTTTCTCTTGTCGGATCGATGCAAACTCCGTCTCGAAATCCATTTGGGAAGGTGAGATGACCCGAGACTTGAGGTAAAACTTAAAGAACACGTACAACGCTGCATACTGATTAGCTCGCTGACAAATCTTGGTAGGCAAGGGGAGATATTTTACCAGCAAAGATGAAGATATTCAGATAACAGGTCAGAAACCCCGAGGCCGTGAAGTTCCCGGTAGTGAAGACGTCAAAGCCAGAGAAAAAGACAACCAAAACAACAGCAACTAGCGTGATCCATGACACGTAAGGCTGGCCAGGGCTTCGATAGGGAAGATCTGCGATCTCAACGTCAGCGAACGTTCTCGGAGATTGATGCGGGACTGGGGTCTTACCTTTCCGAGAATACCCTTGCGCCTTCAGTCCTGCATAGAATCGGATGTAGGTGACCTCAATGACAATCCAGCCAATAAGACCAGCGACTGTTGTGATGTTCACGAACCAACCAAACACAACGGATGTATTGTTTCCAACATTCAAATACACAAGCGGAAATAAGACGCATGTCAAAGCCACAGCGACATAAGGCGTTCCAAAGCGGTTACACCGTTGGAGGATCCTCGGGGCATGGCCATCGCAGCTGAGACCATAAAGTGTTCTAGAGGCGATAAAGACGCAGGCTGATCCACTGCTGATTGCAGATGTGCAGACGACAGCGTTGATGATCGATGGCAAGACAGACACACCAGAGCGAGTGAAGGCGATGACGAATGGGGATTGCTGAGCTGTGCCAGTTGAGACACTCAGAGCCGGGTCGTTAGACGGACTGCAAGTCAATCAGCTTCAGAGTTGCGAATGAGGCCCAACAAAGCAACTTACACAATCATTCCAACAATAAGAATGCTCAGAACATAGAATACAAAGACCCGAAAGAAAGTCTTCCTGGTCGCTGCAGGAATAATCTTCCTTGGATGGCGAGTCTCAGAGCCAGAAATGGCCACGACTTGGATGTTGCCGTAGCTGAAGGCAGCAGAGAGCAACACCTTCCAGAAAGCTAGAAAGCCTCCGGCTGAACCAGGAACAATGTAGCTGTTGAAGGCTCCAGGGTCTTGCCAGTAACGGAAACCAAGTCGTTCATGGTTGGGCCCGCCGCCGAGGTTGATCACTAGTCCGCCGATGATGAGGCCAATGATGGTCATTATCTTGAGAGAAGCAAAGACTACTTCAGTCTCGCCATAGAGCCTGACCCCGGCAAAGTTCACGACGATGATGAATAAGAGAAAGATAGTAATCCAAACAGCTGGATTGACTGAGGTGTTCCAGAATTGAACAAGAGTTGCCGCCGCACTGATCTCAGCTGGCACCGAAATTGCCATGGTGTACCCTAGTACCTAAGCGTCAGTTCAACTGTCCTCAGGTCTGCAAAACTCCACAACTCACAAAAGTTCCAGCCGGTCGCAGCGCCCAGAGCCGGCTCTACAAACTTTGTCGCATGCCTGATGAAGCCGCCAGTGGCCGGCATGAAAGACGTGATCTCGCCCGTGGTGTAAGAAACGCCTGCTGTAACGAATCCCATCACAATATAGGCGAGAAGCGCACCTGCGGGTCCTGCAGTTGCAATCACCGAGCCTGAGCTTAGGAACAAACCAGTTCCCTTGCGCCTAATGTCAGAAAACTGGCCAATGTTTTGAGAAACAACCATAAACTCACAATCATTCCCGCAATCGCAATCATGTTGATATGCCGCGAACTCAAGTCGCGCTTGATCCCGCCCTTTGCGTCTGACACAGACACATTCTGCCCGCCGTCCAAGTCTGGCATTGGGGCCGTGTCTGACGCTGCATCGTACTTCTCTTTCCTCTCCATTGCATGAGAGATCAGTCCAAAGCCACAGACTTTGAATTGTTGGGGCTCTCTATGAGCTGAGTTGTGTTTCGCTCGAATGCACAGCATGCACTGTTTACTATGCGACCCGGCAGCGGGTCAGGCGTGGTTAGCCATGTTATATCCGCAGTTGTGTCTTTGACCCTGAGTTAAGCAACTGGCATGGCGTTGCTACCGGGCCAGGGGACTGCTGCATTTGGGATCACCGGACGAACTTATCTGCTAGTCTCCACGGCCTATCAAGATAGTCGGGGGTTTACCGACTTTTAGGACGCCGGTGCGGGGCTCGATTGGTCATTTAGAACGCCGGGCGATATCGCGGGGCTGTCTTTACAGGGACTTACCATCGGCAAAATCGCCAGTAAGATAAGACGACTCGCCGAGACTTATTGTTGAATGCCTGGTCAGCCAAACCTTTACTGAGATCTCAAGGAAATTTAGCAATGGCATCTGAAACAGCGGCACCCGATGAGTTCCAACTCTTTGACCTTCGGGTCGAAGTTGTTTGCCCGCCAGGCAAGCGAATCATGTGTGGGGCAAAGGAGGGCGACCATTTCACCCTGAAAGGCGAGATGTTGTACCTGCCTCCGGACCAAGGAATCAGCATATACAGCTTGGGTATGTCTAGTTTTCAGAAGATGAGGGACGGTAGTGCAGTGAATAATGATGACTACAGCATCCGTACTGCCACTTCTCGCGGCCAAGCAGAGAGTCACCCACAAACATGACTGGATGACCAGCGACGCCTTGATTGCTTGCCCTGATCCATGCTGCCCCTCTCAGCTAAAGATCATCCGAGAGGGAATCCGAACTTTCCGTCATTCCGAGACAACGGCTGTGCCCTTGACGGGGAATTCATGAAGTTAAAGGAGGTTTCGAGTTTGTAGGGGAGACCACGAATGGTGGATTAGACATGTAGTTAACCAACGTTTATTTTAAGACTTCAATTGGGCCTATTGGCTAATTTCATCCAAAGAAAACACCATCTTGGGCACTGAATCCAGCTTCTGCGATGAGACTAGCCCAGGTAGCTTCTTCTGCAGACTCGAAAGTCAATCCTGTCCCAACAATGTCTGCGCCCCTCATCGGTGCAATGAAACTTGCGGTCTCGCTAGAATCCCATCGCGAGTCGTCACAGTTTTGTTGCGTGGTTGATATTGTGGATTGTTCGCCCATTCCAACTGTTGTTCTCTGATCCTGTACTCTGCCATGGATGTGGGGCCTTTCTTTCGAAAATCTTGTGGTGATGTTGTCGAGAAACTTAGCTTGCAGTGCACAGCTCGAACCAGGCGGAGCGGCCTGCTGAGAAAACACTACCGCTGCGCCAGAAATGGCGCTCTTGATGGCAGGCTCAATTTGACGAGTTACTGATTCAGGCGCAGACATCAAAAGCTGTGTTTCTTGTTGTCAGTTCCGTGCTTGGATGGATGACCTATGAGAGTGGAGTACCTTGATCAAGAAAGCGGCACTGTACGCTGTCATCACATGAACTGAATCTTGGGCAAAATACAGCCAAGATGAATGGCGGCATATGAGATGCAGCATCTCCAAAGCGCTCGAGTAGCTAACCCATAGTGCTTCCATGCGGTGTGAGGACCCTTCATCCGGCTGACCTAGAGTTTCTTGCAGGGGTAAGGAGAAGAGCTGTAGCCGGAGATGGGTTCCGTAGAATTGGATCAGGAAAGGGTGACAGCTGTCTGTATGGAGATTTTAGTGATACTCAAACCCTCGAGTTTTGATTGTGACCCATCTTACCTTGATCGGCCAACTTTAGCCATCTTGTCTCCCATTCTTCTATTCTCCCATTGATGATGGCGAGAAGGGACTCGAGCGTATGGAGCTGGCCTGCACGAGCCCTGTTTGATCTCGAACCCAGTAGACGAAAGACTTCTGAACTAAGAAGTCGCAGGGTAACCAAAGCACCCAGGAGACGATCATTTGAGATAGCCATAGGGTCTTTGCACCACGCCTCCACAGACTCAATGAACCCACTCCTCTCAATCATCCATGGCTTTCCAGTTTGTAGACTCATGCTGGTAGGAGTTAGTCAGTTGTCGCTTTATCCGCCCCTCTAGCTAGCACGCTCACCTTCGGTCATATACGAACAAAACAAGCCATGTTCTCTCAATATTTCTCGCTTCCCGAGTTTCGTGATCGGTCCCAATATCGGGAGCTTTGGGGCTGTACGGGGCAAGCCGGTGCCAGCCCAACTCCATTCCCATTCTGATGATGTATCCCAAGTACATCCATGCACGCGTATCTTCGGGGTCCTTCCAGTAAGTCATGATCATGATTGCTTGAGCCGTCTCGATCGACTTCGAGCCTCTACGAAAACTGTCGGCAAGCATATCCTCTGCATGATCCTGGAGCTTCTTGTTGAGAGCAGGATTGAAAGCCTTGGCTGCCGCGGCAAGTATGACAGTCAGAAGAAAAGCAGATTTCTTCCTCACACGACTGAAACTGTGTAGATGCGGATCTAACTGGCTGATGTACGGGTTAAGAGTGACCATGAAACTGTATGTATTGTCAGTCAGAGGTTTCACAGGTCTAAATGGAGCCACTACTTCTCAAACAGGGACGAAGCAATGGACAGATTGACCAAGCCTAGTTGGATAGGATCATCTGAAGGAATTGTCGGATCGTCTCCTCTAGTCTCTGGTATTGTTATATCGGAGGCATTCAAGATGCTTCCCAGACAAAACCCCCTTCTTGTAGTTTGACTCTTGAATATTCCGGCTGGTTGGAGCGTGCCGTTATCCCAGTCGGGACTTTTTTGAACTGCCGTCGCTGCAGCAGAGTCATCATACGGTTGTTCAGTCGAACTCGTCTGTTCAGGTGGAGGAGTGCTGGCAAGGTGCCTCGAGGAGGTGCCGTGTCTCTTCGCAATCCTAAAACCCCAAATTGAGCGTCAACTACATGATTCTGTGTGGTGTAACTGTTCAAAGGACGCAACGCACCGTGTTCCAGGCTTCCTTCCCCGGCGATGATCCTGAAATACGCAATTGAGCGACTTGCGCGAACAACGCGCACATATTGTCTCATTCTCCTCAACAACACATCGCATCTTTACAGTTCTGCAAGGCAAGCACGCCTTCACACTTAAATTGGCCATCAATTCATCAGCACTTGCGCATTGACTGATCATCTCGTGCACCCATGAAGCTTACACGGACTTTGGCCCCCGCGGGACCTCACTGAGGGCCTCCATTGTCTCTTTCCGGCCGGGCAACGTCGATTGATTGGATTGAGCTGTGCGGTCCACGACCTGGCGATAGTTGCCGCCGTCGGTGTCTTATTGATCAGATGAAGCCCGGTCTAATTTCGGAAAACCCCACCCGCGGTATCTCGTCGGCTCTTCAACACAGGGTCCCCGCGGTCATGTCTCATGATAACTTATCGGCGCTACTCCCAAAACGTCCCCTCCGCTTCCCCGCTTCCCACTGGCTCCCTGCCAACTCCGATAACAAGCTCTCGCCGGCATTCCACAGGCCGGTTTGAACGCCGGCGACGGGAATCCTTAACGACATTGGCTTATTCCCGCGCTGTGACGCCAACACTTGCATCTCAGTCGAGATTGTGTCTGTACGACGCCATTTGGCAGTATCGTGACGCCGGGCACTGCATCGACGATTGTATCTTTTCCTTAGACAGTTCACTGCCAACTTCGACCGTCAAGATGGCAGCAGGTACAGGGGCCCGCAGGGTCAAGACGGCCCATGTCAACATGATGACCGACAGCATCATTACGAATATGACGCCTGAGGGAATGCGGGTTATCATGCGCTCATTGTTGGCGTCTCATCCAGAAATCACGTCCACATTCGAAGCAGAGACGAGGAGCTACATCCAAGATGTGGCTCTTCCGAAAATCCAGGCTCAGTCAACAAGTCTGGATATGTCGTCATTGAAAGCGACGCAGAAGACAATTCGGTGCATGATGGGATGCGGTCTCAGTTATGAGAGCATCACCCTCATGGGTAACTTGGCTGTGCAGGGTGTCGATCTACTCCTCAGCCAAGGGACGAGCACGGAAGAGTTTCTAGCATCCATCGACGGAGATGTTGTGCAGTTGATAACTGCCATTGAGAAGATCCTTCTCTCAGCTGGGCGCTCCAATCTTCTGGACGAGGAGCGGAAACTCTTGAACAGCCTGCACCAAGCGCTTCTTGAGTGCAAGGCGACTACAAGCGAGAAAGGACTTGGTTATCCCTACACACGAGCATTGACGGCGACTTGCATCCTCATGGGAGTCCCGATCCCGGCCTCTGATGACCTCAACACGATAGACAACACACTGCAGGTTGCTCCTCCCGAAGCCAAAGAGACCTTCGAGATGAACGGGCGCAAACTCCCCAGAATCTTCTCGGGTCTGTGGCAGATGTCGAGTCCATCGTGGGGTTCAGCACCTACTTCCAAAATCATTGCCCAGTTCTCCCAATATGTCAGCTCTGGATTGGTTGCTTTCGACATGGCTGACCACTACGGCGATGCGGAGATTGTCTTTGTAAGTTGACTCGAGGCCTTCTGATAGGATCTGAAACCTAGCTAACAGTACATCTAGGGACGTTTCAACGCTTCGTATCCTGTCAAGGGAGCGACGTTCGCCGGTACTAAGTACTGCGTGTTCAATCCTATGACCGTCACTCGTGAGGCTGTTCAGGCCAACGTATCTGAGAGATGCAGGCGACTGCAAACGGACAAGATTGATTTGCTGCAACTTCACTGGCAATTTGTGAGTCTCAAGTTGTTATGAGCATGTTTGGAAGTCCATAGCCTGACCAAAACATAGTACGAGGACCCTCAATACATCAATGCATTGCGGTTCTTGGCGGAAGACTCACGAGTTGGGACCTTGGGTCTTTGCAACTTTGATACGCACCACATGGAGAACATTCTTTCGCATAACATCAAGATTCATTCAAATCAGGTCCAGGTAGTGAAGCTCCGAATTCACAGCTGAGGGCGGGTGAGCTGACACACTTTTAGTTCTCTCTGATTGATTCCAGACCAGTCGTGCGCATGGCCGAGGTGTGTGAGAAGCACAACGTAAAGCTTCTCACGTACGGGACATTGGTAAGTTTTCCCGAGACGACCTCATCACACTCACCAAATAGGTGCTAATCATCCGATCACAGTGTGGTGGTTTTCTTGCCGAAAAGTGGCTCGGTAAGGATGAACCTGATCTGTACGCCGAGACAATCACCCCAAGCCAGCGCAAGTACTACGCCATGATCAAAAGCTGGGGTGGATGGGAGCTCTTCCAAGAGCTTTTGCGTACGTTGAAATCAGTGAGCTCCAAGCACGGCGTCAGTCTCTCCACGGTTGCGATTCGCTGGGTCCTGGACTTCCCCTACGTCGGCGCCGTCATTGTGGGTGCTCGTATGGGTATTAGTGAGCACGCGGACGAGAATACGGCTGCACTCGGTTGGTCTCTGGACGAAGATGATCGAGCTTCAGTCGAGGAGATTTTAAAGAGAAGCAAAAGGATGGAGATGTTTGAGGACATGGGCGATTGCGGTGGAGAATATCGCTAGACTCTTTAGCCCAAACCTGGGCAACGTAACCTAGGAGTGCAGCGTTGCCTGGTTAACTTCATTTTACCCTCGTCTATTATCTGAGATATTGAATGATAGCACTCAGTGTCTGACTATGGAATTCGATATCTGGAAACTCCAAACTTGCCGATGATATTCCCGGGGCCATGGCACTGGTAAATCCAGTTGATATGAGAAAGCCAGGATTACCTTGCAAGCAAAACATCAACTCCGGTTTCCGGGGACGCGGACTGCAAATCGCATTTAGCCGGAGTCGTATCTTCCATGCCTATCAGTGGGGTTGACGTCCGATATGCCAATGGCGATGCCGAATATTAGGGTTGCAGTGGCCGGCCATCTAAGATAATGAGAGCTGGAGTTGAGAGGCCGACGCGGGGACCAGCCCGCACACCGCCCATCAACCCCGGTCCGAAGGATCACGAGGTCAAAGAGGGTCAAATTAAACAACAGATGAACGATAGCAGGCACCATATATGCAGTGCAAATGTCATGCAGGAGTAGAAATTTGAGTCCATGGAGCCATCTATGGTCCACCCCCAGATTGTTGGATTGCTGGCGTTCTGCGGACATCTTCGCGGTTCACAGAAGGCATCATGAGGGCCTCGTCAACGCTATTACTCGCCTCATGGGCGTCAACTTCTCTGGCAGTGCAGCCATGGCTGGACAAGACACTCCCATTCGAAGAGCGTCTTGAGTCATTCATCGCGCAGCTCAATGACACCCAGAAGCATGCCATGGTCCAAGGCGACACAGAGGTAAGCCCGCCTCATCCGCTGTCTTCTCCTCATGATACTGACAAAATCAAAGCTTACCGACAATGGAACTGGCGTCAACGCTTGCATCGGCCACATCCAAGGCAACTCGACCCTCGGCATCCCGGACATCTGCATGGGCGACGGCCCGGCAGGAGTCGGCAACTCTCTCAACAACGTCACGGCCTTCCCAGCCCCCGTCATGGCCGCATCTTCGTGGAACACCTCCATCCAGTACGACTACGGCCAGGCTCTCGCACAAGAGCACATGGGAAAAGGGCGTAACATAGTCCTCGCCCCGACAATCAACATCCTCCGCTCTCCGCTGTGGGCTCGCGCGGCTGAGACCCTCTCCGAGGACCCCTGGCTGACTGCCCGCATGGCCGTTGCGGTGACGCAGGGCATCCAGAGCCAGGGGGCCTTGGCCTGCCCGAAGCATTTTGCGGCGTACAACCAGGATACCAACCGGTTCGGCCTGGGCCCTGAATGGGTCACGGTGAACGCGGTCGTCGACGAGCGGACTATGCACGAGTTGTATCTGCCTGCGTTTAAGGCGAGCGTGCAAGAGGCGGACGCGGCTTGTGTGATGTGCTCGTACAACCGACTGAACGGCGACTTCACCTGCGAGAATGATTGGCTTCTCAACACCACGCTGCGTCAGGAATGGGGCTTCGAAGGCTTCGTGGTCGCGGACTGGTATTTTTCGACGAGGAGTACGGTCCCTGCCGTCATGGCCGGGTTGGACATCTCCATGCCTGGTGGGGATTTGACGGACAGTTACGGCTTCCCTGCGTACTATGGAGACCTGCTCGTGCAAGCTGTCAACAACGGATCTGTTCCGAGAGAGCGCATTGATGATATGGTCAAGAGGCTCTGGAGGTACATGTTCAAATTGGGACAGGTTGACAACCCCGTCACTGGCGACTCGACGGCTCATGTTCGCACACAAGAGCACCTGGACCTTGCACAGAAAATGGTGGAAGAGGGTGCAGTGCTTCTCAAGAACGAGGACAGCACACTGCCTCTATCTCCTCAGAAGTACACCAAGATTGCCGTCTTTGGCATTGGTGCGACGACCGAGAACCAAGTCTCTGAGAACCACGGAGGCTTTGTCATTGACTCCACCATGGTCGTTCAAGCGCCATTTGATGCGCTCTCTCGGCGTGGAAGCGCTGAAAACATCTCGGTCAAGTACTCAGAAGCGTACCCCGGCACGGGGCAGTTCCCCACCATCCCGTCATCAATGTTCAAGGACGGTGGCGTGAACGTGACGTACTACAAGACGACCGACTTTTCCGGCCCCATCAATGCGACCGAGTTCATCCCGAATATCACCATTGCGAGCTATCCCTCGCACTTGTGGCAGGCATACCCAGACGTCTTCTCCGCCGTATACGAGGGAATCTTCCTGCCCAACACGACCGGCACCTACCACTTTTCCATGTATGGACAAGGAACTGCCCTTCTTTACTTGGATGAAGTCCTCGTCGCGAACATGTCGTATGCCAATTTCGGCAACTTCGTTCAAGGCACGGCGGATCTCAAGGCCGGAACCGAAGTCAAGCTCACGTTGAGATACGACATGGGCTACTCGCTCTCCACTGGTGGATATGGAATCACTCTTGGCGTGGACGTTGGCAACCAGACTAGAGACTTAGAGGCCGACGAGCTTGCTCAGTGGGCTGATATCAGCATCGTCTTTGCCTCCGATCGGTTGTCCGAGGGTGCCGACAGTGGGCTTGGTCTGTCGCTTCCAGGCGACCAAGACGCGCTCATCAGCAGGCTTGCTGGAAAGTCGAAAAAGACGGTTGTCGTTCTGAACACCAACTCTGCTGTTCTAATGCCTTGGATTCGGGATGTTGACGCGGTGATGGACATCTGGTATCCCGGTCAGCAAGTCGGTCTGGCCCTGGAACGTCTCCTCTTCGGCGATATCAGCCCGAGTGGAAAGCTGCCGATGACATTTCCAGCCAAGCTGAACGATACTATCCAGATCAATACTGCGATAGATGTCCCGTATGCGGAGGGGCTGTACGTGGGTTATAAGGCGTTTGACGAGAGTGGTGTCGAGCCCCTTTTCCCATTTGGGCACGGCTTGACATACTCCAACTTTAGCCTGACCGGTATAAAGGTTTCGAGCAATGAGAGCGCGATCGTCACTGCCGTAAACTTGACCAATGAAGGGGCTATGGACGCACAAGAGGTTGTGCAGCTGTATGTTGGATATCCTGACGAGGCAAAGGAGCCGCCCAAGCTGCTGAAGGCTTTCGCCAAGGTGGAGGTCCCAGCTGGCAGCAGTAAAGACGTGGAATTGGTTGTTTCCAAGAATGATCTGAAGATCTGGGATCAGCAAATACGCGGCGAAAGGTTCGTGGAAGGTCTGTATCACTTTATGGTAGGCTTTTCTGCAGGGGATATCAAACTGGAAGAAACGTTGCCCTTAGAGCAGCCCCTGAGAGAGTAGTCCTTTGTTGGAATTGAAGAGTTTGAAGTAGTACAAAGATATCTTTTGCACTTCTGTTCTTTTTAATGTCACCTTTGATTCCTGTGCCTTTGTCAGACTCTTGTTGGCTGTGGAAGTCTAAAAAGCCCTCTCTAATTTTTATGTTTTCAATTTCATACCTACATATCTAATGTGATGAGTATCTCGACTTCGATACTCAACTCATTAGCTCGTGTACTCAACTTCAATTCTTACTTTGCATGAACACCATCTCTTCTTCTGATGTAGACCTCAGCTTTGATCCATGAATCCAGGAGTCTAATTGCCTTGGTCTTGGACGCATAAGTATCCATGGATGGCTTTGTACCTCGCACATGCAACTTGTTCACATCCTTTTGCCGGCTTATTATGCGCCTCCTTGCTGCTGTTCCCAAGTGACCACGCGTAGCACTCATATCCTTTCCTGCCATGTGATCAACTGCACGCTGAGTCGTCAAGCGGGCCCATGCCTCATCGTCACCAAGCCGCACCAGCATGCAGCCATCACCAGCCGCACGGGATGAACCCTAGGACCCGCGTCACAACCCACGCCCACGCCCACGATACTGATATTCAGTATTCAGAGTTTTCATGGCGCAAGGCGAAACCTCCAGCTGAATTCAGAAGGAAGTGGGAAAATCTCTTCCAGTTGTGGCTTCCTACCATCGACTCATCTCACCTTGCTTCTCACCTTGCCTCGCCTCAGGTCTTGGCAGCCCCCTGAAAACGAACACAACATAGCTCAGCCTGGCCCTTCGAGTCTTCATCTGCCTGACTTCCCTCCTGAGATTCCTCGGAAAAGTTTTCATAAGCTTCCTGGCGACTTTCTCGTTCTTTCACAGCCAAAGAGAAGCGAATATCGTGTTGGTGGTGCCGCCCTGCGTCCCTCAAACCACCCCCCTCAGCCCCGATTCACCTTCACCTTTCACCTTTCCCAAGGCCACACAGCAAAAATTTCTCCTCCTCCCACACCACTCTCAATTTTCTTCCACACCAAGCTCAGGACCTCGCGTCTCCTTGGAAGGAAATTTTCATCCCAATCCCGCCTCTCCTTGTTGCGATTCGCGCTCTTTGCGTCTCTTCTCCTTCGGGATCTCCTCCTCTCGTTGCTTCCTCCAAGTCAATTCACTCCAAGCATCACCATTCCCCAATCTCGCGATGCGCAAAGCTCTCGCTCCCATCGTGGCTCTGGCCGCCCAAGCCGGTGCGGTCGTCATTCCCGTCGACGTCGCCAGTGCTTCCCACCAGGCCCCCGTCGCCGCCACCGAGATCACGTTCAAGGCTTCCAATGGCTCTGACGTGATCCTCAACATCGGCAAGGGCTTTGCCATGGTTGAGGACATGCGCAGCTCGTCTTCCCCTCTCGCCAAGCACATCAAGATCGAGCCCGCCAAGGGCTACGCCGAGCTCTGCACCATCCGCGCCACCAAGAGAGCCGGCGCCGGCATGCCTCGTCGCGACGACTGCCAGGCCCTCCACGACTATGTCAAGGCCCACAATGCCCTCGTCTACTTCGAGGACCACGACGCCGACCTCGCTCGCTGGGCCGAGGTCTTCTGGGTCGGAACCTGTGCCTTCCGCAGCCAGACCTTCAACCGCGACGTCGTCTTCAGCAACGCCGATGTCACGCGCTTCCTCGAGAGCGCGCTCAACCGCCGCGCCTGGACTGTCGACGGCCGCCTCTCCGCCTCTAGTGAAGCTGACTGCGCCGTGGTCGACGGCGAGCTCGGCTGGGCTCCCATGTTCTGGCGTCTCCAGGAGCGCGCCGCCACCGAGTCCCTGGCCGGCGACAACGCCCTCGACATCCGCGACGCCAAGGCCCTTGGCCCTCTCGTCGTCAAGACGGCCGACATGATCCCCAAGGACACGTCCGCCTACATCATGAACGACAGAATCCCCATCGACACCAACCTGGGCGCCCTTGCCAACGTCACAGCCAGCAACAGCACCCTCGCCAACACCACAGCCAGCGACACCACCCTCGCCAAGCGGTTCCTGCTCACCACCGGCGGCGACATGGAGGGCCCCTACTGCAAGCCCACCTGGCTGACCTCCTCCTGGTCCGAGTCCAACATCCCCCGCAAGGTCGACTGCGAGCGGCTCGCCAAGTTCGTCCAGAACAACAGTGCCCGCGTCAAGTTTAAGGACCGTGACGTTGGCTACTGGGCCAAGTTCGCCGCCCACGGCACCTGCGGCATCATGTTCAAGACCACCAAGCCCGGCATCGTCGTCACCAACAGAGACATGCTCCGCTTCGTGGACAACGTCATTCGCTGGGAGGAGTGCAACACCGACGACGGCGGCGTCACCGGCAAGATGGGCGTCTGGTGCATTCTCGACGGAAGCAGGCCCATCCACAACGGCGAGTTCAGCCTCTTCTGGCGCAACCCCAACCTCCCCTCCGGCGAGCTCGACCGTCGCGGCAACGAAATCAACGCCGACGCCTTGAAGACCCCCGACTACAGCAACATCAAGCTCGTCGAGGCCAACGCGACCGAGCCCAAGGCCCCCTCCGACGACCCCGCCCACGTCACCTGGGTCGACGTCGCCGTCCTTGACAAGAACGGCAACAACGCCACCTTTCAGGTCAACAGCAACGTCCGGTCCGAGGTCAAGACTCTCGGCGGCAAATCCGAGCAGGTCATCACGCCCCTCGGCCCCTCGAAGCGCTGCAACGGCAAGACGATCTGGATGGGCGGCGCGCACAAGGACTCGGCGCTCATCGAGGACTGCAAGACGCTCATGATCTACATCCGCGAGCACCGCAAGTTCTGGATGTTCAACGCGGACGAGGTGCGCGCGGCGCGCGTCGGCGACCTGACCCCGATCATCAAGTACCAGACGTGCCACTTCGCCTACGGCCCGCGCTACTTCAGCGTCATCGGCAACATGGACATTGAGCGTCTGCTCGAGGGCGCCATCGATCACCTCGACAACACCCACGGTCGCATGCGCGGCTGGGGCAACATCGGCTGCGACCTCGAGGAGCAGTTCGGCAACAAGGCCCACGGCGCCTGGCAGATCTACCCCTAGAGAGATTCGGTTCTTTCTCTCGGATGGGTTTGCCGGATAGTTCTTCCGGTCAGGTTCTGGAGTGGTATCAGTGGTTTGAGACACGGACTTTTGAGGTTTTCGAGACGGACGGGCAGAGAGAGATCCAGACTTGCAGAGATGATTAATTGTATCAGTGGCTTCGCGAGGTGGTCATAGGGCAGATTATGCAGCAGTCTTTAATAGGTAGCCCGATAATGCGTACGGCTTATGCAACGCAGATATTCCTTCGTGTTGACTTGACTCGTGATAATGTTTTTTGGTGTTTTCTTCCACGATCGCTTCAAAGCCTGCCCCCTGCTCGGCCGAAGCGGGGCAGTCGCGACCACGGCCATCCAAGGTCTCTTTGCACCTGCCTTATTATTGTCAGATAAACACCATCAAAGTCGCGATGGTTTCCGCTTGTATCTGGCCAACTTCGATCACGTTGGAGAGAATGCGAGCTTCGAGAGAGGCAAACGACCCACCGATCACCGGTTCCCCGACTTCTTGGCGGAGTTGCTCTGATTCGCCCGCCCACGTGGCGGAATGAAGGAATCCTACAGGATCATCTGCCATCATGAGAATATTTCCCCCCGCGACAGGCAGCCAACTTCGAATCTTTGTTTGTCTATTGCGTCCAGGCTATCATCTCTTGCAGTGCGATTGTCGTTTTTGAGCTCGTTTGGCAAGCCGTCGACCGCCGCTAGTGTCGCTCAATCGCCGTCGGTCGCATCGCCCAACCCGTTCGTTCGACCCAAGCAACCGCTTTTTGACCTGCAACCGCGAGGAATCACGAAGCCATGGTGCCAAATATTCTTCCCAACTGGGCCAGAATGTGAGTCACGCATTCTGTTGACCGCTCGTCGCAACATCGAGACCCATCACTTCGCACCCAGGGCGAATGCTGACTTCCACCAGAGCCTTGAGCATCGCCACCATCGCGTCGTACCTCCCCCAGTACCACCGCATCCTCGAGCAGGGCCACTGCGACGGTCTGTCATTGTACTACGTCCTCTTCAACCTCATCAGCGCCACGGAGCAGCTCACCCTTGGCTTCTTCCTCAACGTCAATGCTACGGGCAGACTTCGGGGCGATGCCTTTGTCAACGACCCCGCAACAGCAGGCGACTGGCTCAACTTCGTCCAGCTCGTCGTTGTCTGGCTGTGCTCCCTTGTTCTGTAAGCAGACACCAAGTATCCTTGCTTCTTGAAGGCGTCGGGTGGCTAACATATGGGCAGACTATTTCTAAGTCTTCGTTACTCGGCATCAAACACCAGCCGTCAAGCCACACGGTACAGCGTCGGCGTCATCTACGTGGCTTTCATCCTTATTTCCCTCGTCCTGGCCATGTTCGACGCCATCTTCACGGACTCGCGCTCAGAGCCGAGGAATTGGGGTCACGACCTCTTCGTCATGGGGCATTACCTCATCCTGCTCCCCGTGTCGAGCATACTCGTGCTCGCTTCTGCCGTCCCGCAAGCTCGAGAGATACAGCGCCAGTCAAGCCCTGGGGCTATCAGCGTACCAGGCTTCGCAACCCAGACCGTTGTCTTCGCGTTATTGGCAATTTCGTGGATGGTCCGGGTTAGATATCCTCCGTACTCGCCCTCCTATGACGGATGGTATCGTTTGGTTGGGTGGCCAGTGGTCAACAACGGTCTGTTTTCTATCGTCCAGGGCATGCTTCTGTGGGTTACTCAAACGAGATCAGCACCAGGCCATAGGGATACAGAGACGCAACCTTTGCTGTCAGGATAGAATCGTGATGCCAGGAAAGAGCACGTGGGCAAGAATTGGAGTAGGAGATGTTTTTTCGTTTTATTCAGCTACTAATTATCGATACTCGGCATCATTACTCGGCCTCAAAGCACTTTCCCCTTGTTCAGCCAGTCCCCTTGCATCCTGCGTTCGATACGGAAGTGTTTTGTTTCGAAGACGCCAGCCACGTTGTCGTGCCTTCCAACGAACCTCTCCATCCATTCCAATATTTCTGCCAACGCCCCATGTAGACGGCCAGCCAGGTCTGATGGGAGATTCTGGTAGCTCACCAGCAATGTGCCTGGTGACGAATACGTGCCTCTCTGCAACGCGCACCATTTCTTGTACACTAGTGATTTCGCAAGTCAGGATAGGATATCTCGCAAGGAAGGTATTCAAAGGGTCCACGTACACGTCCCCTGCAGTCAATTCTTTGCTCTCCGTGCTTCTGGTTGATTACACACTGATTCGGGCCGGCGAGGCATTTCTGGCAGTCGGTGTCAGTGGTCACTCAGGCTGTGTGTCGAGGCTGCTGAGGGTATCACTTACGCCGTAGTGCTTGTTTCCACCAATGCCGGCAGCCATCGCTGCGTCGGTGTCGGCGACGGCAGCCGCGTTAGCGCCCAGGCCGAGGAGGATGGTGGCGGCGATGAAAGTAGGGAACTTCATGTTTTGTTGACGTTGAGACGATGTTGTATGGTTGGAGCTGTCAAAAAGATTGCGTGGAGTGCCGGGACGAATGCCTACTTGAATGTGATGTTGTTTGGTTGGAGTTGTCAAAAGACGACGTGAGGTACCGGGGCGGACGGCTACTTAAATGCTTTCTGGTTCGCAGCCAAGGTCACAACTCGCACCTGCTGCTTATGATCTCACCTTCCTCGTCTTTGAATAACAAACCGGCGACATCTCTAGATAAGCAAGAGCATCTAGCCCGAGAGGCAGGAGCATATACCTGCACCTGCTCCAGAAAGCACCAGACGTAGCGTTCCATGCTAGAAATGGCAGTAGTACCTGCCATTGACAGAGGATGCAGCCTGCGTAAGACAGGTACCTGCCTAGATACCTTAACTTGCCGAGATGCCTGCATGCCTCCATGTAAAAGGAACAGTGCCAGGCAGGCAGGTCGTGAATGAGGAGGTTTGAGGAAGTCGCAGGTGACATGAAGTTGCCGCGACGAAAGCTGACACCAAGATGACGCTGTTCTCAGGGTTGACTTCGGCCATAAACGCCCCTTACTCATCTTCATAATTCATATGGAATCCCATGTTCTCGCTTTCGCCCTGATGGTGTGCAAAGTTCCGGGACAGAAGGGTTATGTCCGGGCGCCATTGATATGGACCTGACGGTTCACGACATCAACATCACGCACAATATAAATGTAGACTTGCAAAAAACGGAAAAGGCCACCAGTTTGGCAATATCTCCATGGTGCGTCTGCCATCACCTGAACAACGTCTCCGGCCTGTAAGCCTTGGTGATAGCTCAGTCACATAACTCGGGTGGAGCCCTTTCATACACAAATCGCTAAAAGATACGGCATAAATGCGACGTATGGAGACGAATTCTCGGTATAGAGCTATGAACTTCATGATATTCACTTCTCTTCTTAGTCTTCCGGTGACTACGTATCGAATGTTTCTGCCAACGACCTAGCAGCTTGTGGCCCTTCAGAATATTGAAATTATCCGTCGTTGATATCAATATCTCACCTCGCTAGTCCAGTCTCGTGTCGATCAGTGTCTCTTACTCGTCATTCTACATCTCTTTCCTATAATACAGACGCGTTTCGAAGAATTCCATCAACGTTATGTAAGGAGATAGATCGCCCCCATCAGTATGTTCCAACCCGGAATTTGTGATGTTTAGCATCTTACCATGAAAGCTAGCCACCTTGCGCCAAGGAGATATACGTAATCGGTAACTGAATCTCCTGCCAGCTTGCCACGAAAGATGAGCACTGTTTTCATTCACCGTATAAAGGAGGCGGCCCGCGTTGTCCAGGTGCGCGCGATTGGCTCCGATGCACCAAGGTTCGAGCCGTCGCAATTGTGGCATTCTGTGGACGACCTCTGCCATATAACCCAGTTCAGTTTGGGCATTGTACGGAAAGTCTCTCAGACGTGTTGATGTCACGGAGAGGGACTTGAGGTTCGGCCACCGTGGAAAATTACCACCCAAGATATTTTCAACGGGATCTGAAATTTGGAGGGTCTCCAAATTCTGGCTGACTTTGACAATTGACGAAAAACACGGATAGAACCAATCGTATCTTCGATCATATGGGTCATAGCCGCTCGAGGCCATGTTTCTTGCAGTAAGCGACTTCAACCCTAAGTAAGAAAATCGAGTTTCTCCTTGAACATCGCCGGATTGCTGACTTCACGCCTCTCGAATCCGTACTCGGTAACCAACGGATCTGTCGATATTGTCGAGAAAATCATCGCTGGGAGTCCTCTAAAAGAGCAGCAACGACATCTATCGACGATGTATTCCAGGTGTCGAATAGACCGCACGCAGTCGATGGTCTTCCCCTGCAGATCTGCGAGCTTGCTTCCGTGGTGTATCAGATGATGGCCGCACGATCGCTTCTCGTGGATCTCAAGATGGACATATACTTGGTCGCGTCTCCAGCCACGCATCGCGTCGAAGGTGCCGTCGATGACATCCGCAAAGGCAGCGCCGAGTTGCATTTGGCGCCTCGGGCCATCCGTGACGATGGTGAAACTTGACGGATCAAAGTCTATCACAATGCTCAGCTTTTTGAGGTCCTGTATCCTTGGACCACGGATGATGTCGGCGAGTGTTGATGGAGTCGTTTTGCCTGACAAAATGTTGGCGATTGTCACGTAAAGCGTGATTTCCTCGAATACGATGGGCTCGATGCGGTGTTGCCATGGTCGACAGAACGTGGTGTATGGGGCTAAGCGTTCAGGTTCCAGGGCAAGCAGATACTCCAGGATTTGGAGTCTCAACTCATTGGGAAGCAACTCCCACATTTTGACGGCTGTGGTGATGATCTCCGAAGCGGACAGAATTTGGTTCTTTGGTGGGACTATTCTTTTTATTGTTGAGGTTGACAAATTTTGCATTTCCTGGCAGGAGCAAATTTCTGCAGCAAATTCTTACAATCCAAATCATGGATGGCCGTCTGCACGGACAGACCGTGACCTCTCACACTGCCTAGGTAAGGTACGCAGACATTTCTACAACCTTTACGGACGTTGCCAAAAGCCATCCTCGCCGGTATCGCCAAGGTGCGCAAGCAACTGATGCCAAGATCGCTGACTGACAGTGTCATGAGGAGGCCTACAGGGGCATTGTCAAACCCAGGCGCGCCAATGTACAAATCTCCAATCAAGACAGCGTCGCCGTATACTATGAGTCTTTTTTCGTGCATGAAGATCAACTTCTTTAGGCCTCGTCGTCAAAGATGCCACTGATATTTCCGCCGCCTCCGCCGACGAATTGTGTCTCCTGGATAATTCGGGAGACGCTGAAATGATGGTCTCCAAAGAAGCCGCTTTTGGGTTCCTCAGGATGGAAGAACTTCAAGGGGGCCCGTATTCTGCAACTCATATAACATGGTGTTTGCGGTTTGAGAGGCATGACGTCAACGAATGCCCTTTTCTGATCGGGATCTGTCGCGGACGAAAGGTTTGTGATGATTCTTGTTTAGACCAACGTTCCACCAGTTCCCTCCCCGCTTAGCTTCCGTTAGGTGCAACATCCGATCCTTTTCAGGGTGTATCGGTTTTCCATGTTTTGGGGTGTGAGTTTTAGGGATCGATCATATGGGATAATTGTGGAATTTCGTGGTTTCGGGTAACGCATTCGACCACCTCCGAGCCGTTGACCAAAGATTGGATCGGGTTCCGTCCTTACCGGAAGATGAGCGAGGAAGTACCGCATGCCACGTCTCAAAGTCCCTCGCCACTACGCGCCAAACTACCTCTTTTGTTATGTCGTCAATCGAGCAGCCGTTACCATCCAGATAGTGGTAGGCATGGTCTTTCGGGAAGCGCACGAGCGATGGTGCAAGCCTGTGATAAGAAAGAATGCCATGGAGCTTAAGCTCCCCTGTTTGTTGTCAGGTCAGGAGTGTCAGTGTGCGACATCAGTATATGGTAGAACTTGTGGTCCTACTTTGTCGATCAATGATGATGTCAGTGCCATCGTCGTAGATTTTGAGCAGCAAATTCTCGGATCTGAGGATGCACCCGGACCTCTCAGGCGGACTGCTACCTTGTACAACTTTTAGAGCTTGAGCGGCTGTCTGACGGTGACGTCCTGTTAAACCATTGGAAACTTGCGTCATTCGTTGTTCTTTGGGTTAGCGCAGTTATCTCCAAATCTCCCGTGTCGGGGGTGGGGATGTTGGGAAAGAGGGATTCCGCAGGCGGGGTACAGAACTAACGACGTCGGAAACATCGAAGATGCGTTAAACGTACGGTAAAATCATGACCTGAGTGAGGCGAGAGCACAATAGCCACAGAGAGCTTGCAAGCCGAGTTGCGAGAAACAAGAGTGCGACAACAGCCACTCTTGTTCAGACAGCTACCGAGAGGCTAAAGACGGCAAAGGCGTGTGATTGAGTATGAACCTCGGTCCGTACACTCCGATGAGAATGACAAGTAAGTATATTATGCGGCGATCGTCTACGAGGGGAAGTGCGATACCCTACCCCTCATTAAAGCAACGAAGTTGATGTTACACAAATTCCGGTCATGTGGTTAGTCTTCTAGCATTCACATTGGACGATATTGGCACCACGCTAATGTTTTGCTTCCAATCGTGCGCCTTGGACCTTCGGGGTGAGTACGAAATACCTCGTCCAAGCCATCATCGGTGCAACAACGGTGTTGGCAAATTGGGAAGATAACTGTTTCCTGCATATTATTAGATTCGTTGGCAGAGTACTACAAGAATCATAAATGGCAATGGTATGAGCCCCTGAAAAGGGTATCATAAAAATTAAAGAGTACTGATGATGCTTAGTGTTAACATTGGAAAGGTGGGAATATCGGAAGCAAGGTCTTGAACACAGGCCCCGGGCCTCAACAGCTATAATAAATGTCCCATAACTTTGCCAAGGTCTTCCCATCGTTCCGATTCAATTTCCCAGTCCCTTTTCCCTCATCACCACTGCAGAGTCACAAACCCTCTCTAGAATCATTGACACAGCCGACAATTCTTTCGTCTCTGCATCATGAAGAATCCAGTCCACACAAACGGAAAGAAGCCCAACCATAGCCTCTTATACAAACACTTTGAAAAGAATCCTGCTCTGGTAATTACTTCGGGAAAGGGTATCTACCTCGAAACCGAAGATGGTCGCAAAATACTCGACGCCACTTCTGGGGCTGCTGTCTCGTGCCTTGGGTTCGACAATCAGCAGGTGAAGCTAGCGGTTATTGAACAACTATTGAATATCCCCTATTGCCACCCTGGATTCTACCAGACGAATGCAGCCAAAGAACTTGCCTCGCTGTTAGTTCGATCGACGCATGGGCAAATGGGCAAGGCAATTCTGTGCGGATCTGGTAAGGACTTTTACATGCCTTGAACTTTACCTCATCACCCTTTTCAACAGACTTTGACTAGCTTGCATTCTAGGGTCCGAGGCAATGGAAGTCACGATGAAGCTAGCCAAGACCTATTTCACGCACCTGGCTTCCCCTGAGCCCGAACGCACGAGGTTTATTGCCAGGGCCCGGTCTTACCATGGCGCGACCCTGGGCACGCTGGCACTTGGAGACTGGAAGCCTCGGAAGGATCCCTTCAACTCCATAGTTCCCCAAATCGCGACGCATGTCTCGGCCTGTAGCACCTATCGCGGGCTGCGGCATGGGGAGACAGAAGAAGCTTATGTTGAAAGACTTGCACAGGAGCTGGACGATGAGTTCCAAAGAGTCGGGCCAGGAAAGGTTTGTGCCTTCGTGGCTGAAACAGTTGGAGGAAGTGTGAGTCTCCGTCACTTTGCCTGTGCTGCTTTGCAAGACTGACTGAAACGTTAGGCGAGTGGTTGCGCAATTCCGGTTCCCGGGTACTTCAGAGCGATGAAGGCTATTTGCCAAAAGTACGGTGCGCTTCTGATTCTCGACGAGATCATGTGCGGTATGGGGCGCACCGGATCTCTACATGCATGGGAGCAGGAAGGAGTAGCTCCAGACATTCAGGCCGTGGGAAAAGGCTTGGGTGCTGGATATGGAGCGATCTCGGCTGTTTTGGTCAACTCCGACCTGGTCAACTCGTTCAAGAGAGCTGGAAAACCCTTCCCACACGGTCAAGCATACATGGCCTATCCATTGGCCGTAGCCGCGGCCCTGAAAACGCAGCAGCTTATCCGAGAGCACAACCTCGTCAATAATGTGGCAAAAATGGGGAAGTATCTCGAACAACAGCTCAAAGACCGGATTCTTCCTCTCCCGTTTGTAGGAGATGTACGTGGCCGTGGGCTATTTTGGGCCGTTGAATTTGTTTCGGAAAAGACGACAAAAGCTCCATTTCCTTCCAGCCTGGACGTCAACAACCTGCTCCACGCCAAAGGTCTCGAGCCTGGATACGACATCTCTTTATTCCATGCCGGTGGAACATATGACGGCTATGCCGGGGACCACTTCCTGATCTGTCCACCTTACATCGTGACTGAAAGCGATATTGATGAGATGGTCAATTGCACCATCCGAGTCATCGAGGATACCTTTACCGACCTCAGTCAGACTGCACTATGGAAGACGCTTTCATTGAAGCCTTGGAGATGTTGACCGACTGTTGAACTTGATCTAAAGAGGAGAAACAAACTGGCAAGCTGGGTAGGCAGGCTGCATAGGTGAATGAAAAGTGGCCAGCTTGATTGACTTTGAGTTGAAGAATACTCTGACGAAGCAAGGAATAAAGCAAGATTTTTTATGCGATTGCATTGGCGGGGAGATCCTGCACGAATGTACAAGTTTATTATTCTTCAGCACACGGCTTCCAAATATCTACTACTTTAATGTGCCTGTTCGATGAACCTGGTCAAGCTAAAGCTCTTATGAACGGACCTAATGAGTTAAATGTCTGGTTTGTTCAGCTTCAGTACGCCCCGAGCTCTCAAGACACTCGAGATTGAACGTCTTAGAGTGGGTAGTCGATTTGGACTCTTAGAGCCGGGTTCTTGCCGTTAGCAATGGGCTTAGATGAAATGCGCGTGATGAATCCTTAGTGAGAAAGATGGCGAATGCTTTTCGTCAGGGAGATTAGGAAGTTGGAATGCGAATGCAGCGCTAAGCGCGCCGAGGCCTTGGATGAGGAGGCGATACTCGGCAGCTTCCCGAGACATCCATGGTCAGCTGTTATCAACGGAAACAAGAGGATGCTCGAGATTTTGGTTGGGAGATCTGCAGGTACGGATGTTGTGTACCCAATGAGGTGGTTCTGTGTAGCCAAGAGCGTGAGTTTCTTGGCCCGGGCTTCCGAGCGCTTGGAATGATCTGCCATCTACGTTGGGTTCCCCGCCGTTTCAACTTCGCCACGCGTTCGATTGATTATGTGCAAGATTTACCATTATGAACTTTCAGTAATCTCTGCCCTCTTCACTCGGAACTACGAATGATTTGGCTTACGGACAGATACTTGCCTGTCTTTATGTTTTGAACAAACATCATGTTGCTCGCCAACGTCGGGCACTTTTTCTGAGGTGCCAAGACTGACTGTATTCGGAAGGTGACTTTTAGCCAAGGACGAAATCGCGCGGGGAGATGGTTACGGTGAGGGGTTCGGGCAACCACCAAGTCTTACATGCAGCTCAGAGTACGAATATCCCAGCCGCCAAGCGAACGTCCATTACTGACGATCGATAGATTGAATTGAGTTTTAGGGCTTTTGACCACCACATAGCTCATATGGATGCAAGCTCATCAGGGTTCAGGCTGGGCTTGAGTGGATATTTCTACCTTTCAACCTCCCACTTTCATTTTCTGGGCCAGATCATCGACCAAAGCTGCGAGGGCATCATCTGAAGTAACAGCCGCTCGACGTGCCCAATTCCGAGTCTCGTTCTCCGCTCAACGTGTCCGTCACAATGCGCGCTACAACTTTCCTTGCGGGTCTCGCTGCCTCTGCGGCGGCAGAATCCATTGCGCGCGATGCCTCCAAGCTCTTCACCTTGGAGACCGCGCCCGGCGAAACGGTCACCGTCACAGAGGAGGAGAAGTGGGAGATGATGGACGTAGGTAGCCGCATGCCTCTATAACATGTCTTTATTGACACTTCCAGAAACGCATCCACTTCTTCGACATCACGGAATGGCCTGACGCCCCTGCGGCATCAACTAAAGATTTCAGATTGGCGGCGGCTCTCCCGTTCCCGACTGAAATGAACCAGACAAGCCACGTCAACGCGCTCATCCCCAAGCTGGATAAGTCTCGCATGCAAGCCCACTTGGAGCGTTTCTCGGCCTTCCACAACAGATACTACCTCTCTCGCACGGGCGTCGAGTCTGCCGAGTGGCTGTTTGGCCAGATCTCCGCCATCGTTGATGCCGCGGGACATCCTACCGCCAATGTCCGTTACGTGAGACATACGGCTTGGTCGCAGCCCAGCATCATTGTCACGATCCCTGGCCAGAACCAACGTACCGTTGTAGTTGGCGCCCATCTGGACTCCGTGATCTCTGGGGATAGAGGTGCAGGACGTGCACCCGGAGCCGATGACAACGGATCCGGCAGCGTGATGATTCTCGAGGTGCTGAGAGTCGCCTTGACGGATCCAAGGATCGCGGCGGGAGAGTTGCTGAACACCGTTGAGTTCCACTGGTATGGCGCCGAGGAGGCCGGACTACTTGGTAGCCAGGACATCTTTACGCAGTATAATGCAAGCCGCCGTCAGGTTGTCGCCATGCTCAACCAGGACATGGTCGGATACGTTGGCCGAGATGGGGTCGAGAGATTCGGTGTCGTCACGGACTGGGTTGATCTTGATCAGGTCGCGTTCATGAAACGGGTGATTGATGCGGTAAGTCTGTTGACCAGACTTGTGGTGGCGAAGGACTAATGGTATGCAGTACACCGACATCCCGTATGAGGAGACCGTCTGCGGATATGCTTGCTCTGATCATGCGTCGGCCAACCGCAACGGATATCCTTCATCGTTCATCTTTGAGGCGCCTTTTGGAAACCACAACCCATACATTCATACCCCCAACGATACGATTGAGCATGTTTCTTTCGACCACGCACTCCAGCATGCGAAGATGACGACGGGATTTGTCTTCGAGTTGGCGTATTGGCCTTTTGCATGAGGCATCTTGCACAACGAACAGCTGGTCACAGAACTTGAAATTTCAACTGATGAAAACAAAACCTAGCTTAATTACACCTCGCTGGCCTTATATGAGAGGCACAACATGTTCCCACAGACCCGACTCGAGTATCTTGGTACTATCTGAGGCGGTTCGAAAGAGAAAGGCTACCATTAGACATCGATAAATGATAACATCGTCGACATCCCTTGTGTTCTGGTCTCTATGGGCATGATTTTGGTCCCAAGAAGGCCAATCGCTCTTTGAAGCAGAATTTTGGACCAAAATTGCTCGCAGTCTATCCAACAGTTGATACAAGCCGGCAAAGTCAGAGCCTTCTTCGAAATCAAACCCTGTAAGGTGTTTCAAATGGCGTCCATGTTGCCTTGCTTTCTCAGCAAATAGGTGTAGATGAAGGAGTTTCTCATTGCCGCTGGCGATCTCCGGCCCGGGACTGACTACGTCATGATTATCTTCCCTGTAATATGCTGGGTTCAGAGCCTCGTAGATGTTCTCACCCAGGTTGAAGCTCTTCAGTAGGTTTGCAAGTGCTTGTAGGGTCTTGGAGTGCCTACAACGAGCCGTGTCATGTCTGCAATGTAGCTGGTTTGCAGTGTGTGTCGTAGCCTGGCCAGAGTCATGCCCATCAAAGTGGCAACAGCTGGAATTGGTGACAGGGCCACAATCTTGGACATTATTGGCCATTTCCTCAGCGTGCAGTAAGAGCAATGTCGTGCTGCATAGTACCACAGCGCGGAACTCGACATCATCCCTTCCACTGTCTTGAAGCCATTTGTCGACGTCCTTCATTTGCCGAAGAACTACCCATCGCAAAGCCTTCTGTAATCCAATTGGGAACTTGAAGAACCATCGTCTAAGCTTTTGCGGGCTGTGAAGTAACTTGAGACACAATTGAAGAACCAAAAGGTAACCTTTGATGGGTTCCTTGGACTCAAAGTCAGCAGCTTGTAGTGCTGCGGAGGCTTCAGCTTTGATCTTCTCAGCCAAAGCTGTTTCTTCGGCAGCTCTTTGTGCCTTAAGCATAGCATGGCGTTGATTTCTTCCTTGAGCCAATTTTGCTGTCATTCTGGCCGCTTCCTCTGCTTTGTGCTTGTTCTTGGTGATTTGTTCGGCTTTGCGATACTCGAGGTTTCTTGCTTCTTTGATATGTAGCTTCTTGTCATCAAAAGCCCATTGTACTACCCGTGCAATTTTGGCGAGCTCCTCAGGGCTGTCTGCCGTTGTTCTATCAGGGATGCTGAAATTAAACCAAACGAAGTGGCTCCATGATGGAGGATCGCTGGACAGTCGCCACTGTGAGAGTTTCAATTCCTTCGTCTCACTCAGAAGTACCTTTGGCCAGTAAGTTCCATTGAGTGCAAGAGCTGTTAAATCATGGTCCCTCCCCAGGGTGGAGTTGGGGAATATGGCAGGAGGGTGGTCCGGTGTGCCAGCTAGAAAGAGACTGACGACTGGCAATTTGCCGCTTGGGATGACATTTCGACCTTGCGGAAAGGAGTCCTGTTTGTTGAAATGTCTATTCGCAACTTTTTGCATGTGAGTTGAAATGATCTTGCGTTCGAAACGCGATGGTCGAAGCAAGTTTAGACCATATCGGACTTGCGATCCATGGACAGTGGTGTAAATGGGACCATACTCGGACTCATCCCGAGCTAGCAGGAGTCCACCTGCTGTGTATGTAATTCCGTTTCCGTTCAGCAATGCCATGCGAATAGCCTTGAGATCTGGAGTCGCTGTTCTCTTATCCTTCCTCTCGTGTCGTGAATAGGCGCCAACGACGCCGAGTATGGGGTGTTGACGAAAGTCGAACTGAAATCCTCGGCCAACAATGGTAGGATATCTTGAAGATTCATCCACGGCTCCAAAACTGACCCCTGTCGTCGCGAGGAGCGATACAATAATTCCCAGCTCTGCGTACGCTGGCGCTGCCACAATATCATCTGGGAGGTAATCGGCCGTGACTGAACGGAGGCCGTTGCCCATGTCAACCAGGTTTAGCTCTACCCGGTCCAGGCCAATTTCCGCGAAGAGGCCAATCCAAGCAGCCGCAGAGGTGTCCTCGGAGACGGAACGAAACCAACTCCTGGCTCGGGTAGTTGAATAAGCCAGATCGCTATAGGAACTCCAGCGTTGATTTCCTGAACCTAGTGTAGTCTGTAATGCCGACAAAGATGAGGATTTCCGGTAGGTTGTTCCAGTGCTGTCACTCCATACTTTTTGAACGTTTTGCCACCAGTGCATCTGGATGAGGTCAGTTCGATATGCTCTTTTGTCTTACAATTCCTCTCCGTCTCTATGTTACCTGTGTATAGGCATCAGCCTCACCTGTTTCGCCTTTACTCATCGTGTCCACGCTACCGTCTAACGTCCTACTGTCTGGATCCATCCCCTCAAAGATCGATTGTCGGGCCATAATGTGCTCTAGCAGAGTTCCTGTTCGCAATATGGGAGTCCGTGCTGTTACTTCGAACCCCATTTCCGACCAACTCCATCCCTTCTTGGTCTTCCGAGACCACCTTCCAATGGCTCGTTCATTGGTCTTTCGTCGCCCTTTCGCCGCCGCAAAAACAGCCTGTAGGATCATGGTAACTGCAAACACGGTGGCAAGCACACCGACAGGAACCGTGAACCAGAACGTGATCGGATCCCAGTTAGTTTGGGCATCTTCCTCTCGGTGCTGCTCGTTCAGAAACTGGAGTAAAGTCCGCAGGAGACAGTCGGTCGAGTTGCTGTCCTCAGGGCAGCCAGAGCCGTCGGGAATCATCGCGTAGGAGTAGTATGGTGAGACAATTTGACTCCGTGCACGTATTCCTGTTTAGAATCGTTCGGTTTGTCACGCCATGAAGTCCGACTCTCCAAGACAACCTCCTGTCATTGCTCGGTTTTGGGATGAAGGCGAGTGAGTGGTAGTGACTATGAAGATGATGCTTGCGACGGAGCCGACAGATTTGGACACGGATACTGCGGTTGTTTTGTTTTTAATTTCCCTCAATTTTCTATCGGGAGCCTTGCGGAGGCCACCACGAAGTCGTCATATGATAGCAACTGCGGACTACTAGCGAGCTGTCAGACCCGCTGAGAGGTGAAACCAACCAATTGCGATCTGGAAATACAGTCCGAATTTTGAATCAACATTGCTTTTTCTACAGCTGCCTGCAATCAGGTGGCCCGAAAGGGGAAATCGTGGGGAAGCACAAAATCAGGTAACGCATCATGCAGGGGTAACTCACTATCTATCACTATTATGCTGATCAAGAAGGATTCGGGGCTGAGTTTCCGAATCAGCTTTTTCCCGCAAGTTTGCATCCAATAGCGTCCATGACAAAATGCGTCAGAGTCCCCGCAGGAATGGTTGTTCAGAACATATATCAAACTTCACTCGAGATGAGAATTCTGGAGCTTCAAAAATCGACGGGTTTCTGTTTGGAATGCTGTCAATTTGCCCTCTATCGCGAGTTTACACTTTCTAGTCTATGAGTGATAACGACAACCCTTGGCACCTCGTCTTTTGATGTATGAAAACCACATTCAGAAACCTGCGATAACTGATGCACACCGTGAACTCTTAACATCTGTCAGCAGACCATGCTGTCAGATAGCCGACTACAACATCATAATCCTGCCGTGCGCCGCGCTAAATGTACTCCCTTGTCAGTTTCCCCGTCTTTCGCGAATTATTGGAAGTTGTGCATCGCATACCTTAACACGACTTGTTGCAGCTAACAATGCTATATGTCGGATCGTCACAGCAAATCTTCCAACCGAAGGGAATATTGCTGCTTATTCTGCCGACCAAACATGTGTCGTCCTTGCCGTTCACACACGCTACAGTGCCACTGATGCCGAGACAAGTCTTGCAGCCGGCTGACACAAGTGATGCGCCCAATAGAGGAAACAAGAGACTGGAAAACTGCATTCTGAGGGGTTGAACTGTGCGCTGATTGGTGTTGCAAAGCTGATAACCTGTTGTGGAAAGCGCTTGGGAGTGATGAACAACTGTAGTCTACTGCGAGGGTTTCTCGGTTCTTATATTTCACCTTCCCTTCGCCACAACAATTCAGCATTGATCCATAGTTGTTATTAAAGCTTTCGCCTGATATCACTGTTGATTAACCTGGCCTTGTGACACGCGTGTCATATAGATTTGTGTTGAGACGAACGTGTGGGGGGGGTTCTCCAAACCTTAAACGGATGGTTCTATTTCGATTCACAAAGTGCAACTTATCCGAGCTGCAACTCATAGCAAGGCACAGATATGTAAGATAGTTCATCTTATCGTCCAGCGCCTGACTCGACAAGTCATACGAGGCTATTGAACGAGGCCTGAATCTTGGTCTTGCCTTCGGTGATCAAGGAGTACCTAGGAATATCTGCAAGATCCCGCTTCAGTCTCTTTATCATTAGCTTCTCCTACAAGCGGGGAGAGAACGAACCTCAGCATTCTGAATCCATTATCCCATGTATCTAGCTATACCTATTTATGGCTCTATCTGGAGGCCTTCACATCCGACCATCGCGCCAAGCCTGGACCGGCCGTTGTAAGTTCTGCTCAACTGTCAGTTTAACGCTCTCATATCACCGGGCTGGCCGAGTTTTACGAGCAGATCAGGGGAACTAATTGCATCACAAGACAAAAGGTCGGTAATGGTGCCTCCGGCACCCCTGTCCCCTGCACCGCACTATGCAGCCATGTGCCTGCAGGGATCAACTGCAACGGGCGTAACACGGAGTAGTCCGCAGTGATTCCGGATTACTCCAGTCATGTACTCCCGTAAGGCTGTTAACCGATCAGTACCCAGCGTTGATCAGTCTCATTAGTTACTCTCGCTTAGCTGGGAAACTCCCCCCTAGAACACACAAGACGGAAGCCGGACAGATCGTCAGGATACCAGCCAGAGACATACTAGGGTATCAATCAATCTTCCTACATTCCCCAAAGACAGGGACGCCAGCATGTGAGAGACAAATCGCCAAAGGAACGGTCAGAATCCAGAGGAATCCTCGGACGATGAGTAGAGATGGCATATTTCAGATACGCGCCTCAAGGGCGGCGAATGTGGCAACATGCAAGTCCGGGAGTGCATGGAAACCAACGCAGCCACCAGGTATCAGAGTGTCAGCCGAGGGGCCCACTGGCGCCGCTCTTGCTGACCAAGAGCCATGTTGAGCCGCTGAGCTTGCTCATAGGGCCTAAGCAAGCTAGAGAGGGACCAGCTAGCAGATGATAAAATCTCAGCTAAATAATTCATCACACTTCCAGCTCGTTTATATTTGATATCTTCATGGTCATTGTGTGTACGTCTTAACTAGGTAGGACGATTCGAATAAAGGTCCTAAGGTAGCCTCAAAAACGCAGCGAGCGTCAGGGGATGTGTCAGGATAGCTGATATCATCTACTCCTCTCTGTCGACACTATGAATGGCCTTACGGCTACAGGTCAACCACGGCATAAAACCTCCACTGCTGAGCTGCTCATTCGAGCGATACCTATTCAAGATGAATTCAAAATGAGGTGGTTCACCTGCTGCGTGGGCGAAGGTAGACATACAAAGTCCCGCTGAAGCAGTATTTGAGCACAAAGTCGCCACGGCTAAAGCATTTACTGATCGAATCACATGATGTCATTAAAGGGAAATGATCTGAGGTGGAAGACATTGAAGACAGCTGACGCTTATGTGATTATGTTGTTTTGTCGTTGCTTGCATCTTTTTTCGGGTATTTGTAAGAGTTTAAACATGCCCAGCCCACTTTGAAGTCCGCAGGAGGTATGGGCCGTGGAACCATGTGTTACGCAGAGCCTCGTCGTTTCTATGAAGCAGCACAGGACGTAGCCAAATCAGGTTCATCAGGGCGGAGTTGTGACATCACGGTTTAAGTCCGCTCAAAGTCCGCAGCTCTAATACGTGATGCAGGGATGCGAGATGTTTGAGTACACAAATCTGTCCGCATTTTTCTATTATGTTGGAGCCAGCTCGGTCAAGCTCCACATGAGGCATACGGCCTCCGACCGACGCCGAGTGGAGCAGCTGCCAGTCGGGGCCACCGATGTGTAATCGGTACAATCGCCGGAGCCCTCCGGACGCCGAGATGATGGGCCCATCAAAACCGTCTCATCAGAATGGAGGAATTGGTAGCGGTACGGATCGCTACGGTCGCCGGTTCAAGATAGTATGACTTCTTGCCTCCAGCTTGAGTCAGATCCGAACTGTTCCCGACTATTTAAACGCTCGAGCATATCTCGTGTGAATTGGCATGCTAACTTCTGAAACAACACCAGCTAATCACAAGCTCTATTCTTCATACCTTTCCACCCATCACAATGGCTACAGTCGTGAGAAACGTTGCACTCCTCGGGGTAAGATAGACCTTTTCTTCAAGCATCTAGATCTTGACGTCTCTAATGACTGTCAGGCTACCGGGACATTGGGTCCTCACTTGCTGAAAGCATTGACTGGCGCTGGGCACTCTGTCACCGTCATCCAGCGCAAGGAATCTACGAATGAAGCGCCTCAGGGCGTGAAGTCTGTCAAGATCGACCTAACAAGCTTCGATGACCTCGTCTCCGTGTTCAAGGGCCAAGATGTCTTCGTGAGGTAAGCTGCATCAGAGTTCGTGTGACTTCATGCTGGCCACTGACGCAGCGCCAGCGCCGTCCCGAACCCGACTCTCGCTTCAGACAAGGTCATTATCGACGCCGCCATCGCAGCCTCGGTAAAGCGAATCATTCCCTCCGAGTTTACCACCAATCTCGACACCCCTCTTTCCCGCAAGCTGCCTCACGTCCTCGGTAAGGTCGAGGTTCGCGAGTACCTCGAATCTGTGGTCCCAGCCTCTCCGTCAACGACATGGACATCCATCAATAACGGCGCGTTCCTCGAGCTGTGCCTCAAGTTCGGCATCCTCGGTCCCAACTTGATACAAAAGACGGCAATCTTCCACGACGGCGGCGAAAAGGTTGTCGGCGCATCTCTGCTCCCTGACATCGGCACCGCGCTGGTCAAGATCCTTGAGCCTGGCCATTTCGAGGAGACCGCCAACAAGCCGGTCTACTTTTATTCGGCCGCCATCAACGAGAAGATGCTGACTCGTCTCGCGTCTGAGGCGACCGGCATTGACTTCGGCAGCGTCGAGGACGGCCGCATCCCCGATCTCAAGGTCGAAGATATGGTCCGTGACGCAAATGAGCGGCTGGCTAAGGGTGACAAGTCTGCGATGATCACCTACTACTTCCCGATGATGTACAGCAAGGGATACGGAGGGACCGACTTCAAGAAGCTGTCTTGGAATCAGAAGTTGGGTATCAGGGTTCTGAGCGAAGAAGATCTTAAGGGGCTCTTTAAGCAGGCTGCGAAGGAACTTGGAGTCCTCTAAAACAAGCTAAACCACTTCGAGTGATATCTATAGGCAAGGCGTCATCTTTGACATGTGTGGCAACATCGCCGGAAACACGACCTAGATCCAAGGAATCGTTGACTAAAATGTAAACAAGTTAGTATTGAACAGTTTACAAATGAGAAAGAAAACCCATTCCTGCCACGTAAGGTCCACGTTGAGCCAAATGTGTGTGTCACAGGAGTCTAGATGCATTGTGATTTCAATGACGGCCGTCGCGAGTTGCTCTCATGTCTTCAATATGGCAAGTCCCTAAAACATCCGCGCGGTTACTATCAAGAAGCTGTCACAAGCATGTAGCTCAACAAGGACAGATCCCAAATAGTGCGGCCGAGTCTGGCAGGTCGGTTTTGTTGGTCCGTGTGACATACAAACGTGCTGGGATGGGCCCTCCTGTGTCACCTAGATTTGCGGATCAGCACTGGAGGCGAGGTGGCATTTCATGCTGGCGGTTCTTTGCTTGGAACCGAAAGCTCGCTTAATGGCTGGAGGCTATCAAAACTGGGTTGTATCAAGAGTAATCACCAGAGAGAGTGCAAGTGATGCATGCTCACTCATCTGCAACCACGGATTTGCCTCCATTTCCGTGTCCCAATAGGGTAAATGGCCCGGAAGTCTCTCGCCATCGGCCGAAACTCAATAATAACCATACCCACGGGCACGGCGTCGCTTGAAGGCGGCTTCATACTCGGCGTCAGCCGTTCATCCGATCAGGGGACGCTCTCAGGGGAACCCAACAAAGCGATTTGCTGTCAGAAAGCAACTTATAAGGAACCGACCTTCCTGAGTCTTGGATAAAAATCATCATCAACAGCCCAGCTTTCTTACTCGTTCTAGAACTGTCTTTCAACTCAAAACCTCTGCGCCCATCTTCAAAATGAAGTTCTCCATCATCACCCTTATCATCCCCCTCGTCGCCGGTGCCGCCATCCAAGAGCGCCAGGTCAGCCCCGAGTGCGAGAAATGGGGTTCTCTTGACCACCCGTACCCTTTTGCCACGCAGTGGGGACAATACTTCCTTTGCTGCAACTACTTGGGACCCAACGATGTGAGTTTCTACCCTCCTTTCTGCGCGCCGATGGCCATGGCGAAGTTTCCTGCAGTTGCTGACTTGGTGACATAGCTTTCTCAGGGCTGCTGTGATCCCGCTGGCGCCAACACCGGCAGCGGTGCTCCTGGATGCCCTTAAGAAGCAAGCAGGCAGCTGGAAAACGTCTGCTGTGGTTTGCAGCACGCGTCTTCGATTCTTGTATACTTATATCCAATAATAAAACAAATTGATGCATTGTCTCCAAGTCTACGTCTTCGCGTGTGAGAGGAAGCCAGAGGCAGTGTGGCCTTGTTACACGAACCCGCCACCGAGTGCTTCTATTGCCTTGCCGTTCTATATCCCCACGACCAAAACCTGCCAGAAACTCATCACCTCATCACCTACTGCACAATGTCCATCCGCGTAGCTTTACCCCAGATCCAAAGCCCGGGATGATTCAACTGCCCGAGAAACATCCAGGGGCCCTCCGGGGGCACCATCACCGGCCCCACACCATAAAGAGGGGCAATCCCGGCCTCCATTTGCCCCTTTAGGAGATCACCTGGGCTTTGGATAAATGACGGCTTTCAAAAGATTTGCTAAGCGATCCGACTTGCCGCAGGCGAAGAATGCCTATTTCAACCACAAAGGAGACTTTGGTTCAGAAAACAGGTTTTGGATTCTTAACACAATCCGCACTCTCTTCGCTTCTTGACTTGCTCATAAGTACTCCTCCGGTTTAGGTATGCGCTTCTCCCCCATATTCAACGGCATCTGCACAGAGGGTCAACCCAAGATCCTCCATGTCAATCGCGATACGGGGACGGAACTTACCATAGCCGGCCTGGCCGCAGTCTCCCTCTTAAAAACGTCCATGACGATCTTCTTCCGACTCTCGCTCCTGTACGTCAACTTCACCGGCATATCCTCCGCAGGATTTCCGGGCAACTCGCCGGCGTAGTCAGCAAACTCTAACTTCGACTTGGTCCCTGGCGCCGGGGCGATATCAAACGCCCACAGGATGCGCATCATGGTAATCACGAAAGACCGTTCAGCGACGTGGTATCCCGGACCTAGCCCACTCTTAGCAAAGCTTTCGGGGGACAGTGTTTAATGGGGGCAGGAGGAAGCGTACAACCGCGTCGTCCGGCTCCGAACGCAAAGTGATCCCTCTTCGTCGGGTCTTGGTGATTCATGCTCTCCATCGTCGTGGTCTCGTCGTCCTTGAATCTCTCCGGCCAGAAGCGCTCTGGGTCCTCGTGTCTCGCGGGGTCGTGGCTTATGGCGCTGCATCATGTCAGTCTCCCCCGAGTTCTGTCGCTGCAGGCCTGGTCTGGACACACTATGCGTTGACATGAAGCCTCGCGCCTTTCGGCAGGCAATATTCCCCAACCTGGAGATCTCGCGCGGTAATGTGAGGATGGCCGAGGGCCACCGGAGGCCGCCATCTCCAGAGCTCCTTCATCATCATGCGGAGGTAGGGAATGCTCTTGAGGTCATCATAGACGGGTATCCTCTCGCCAACGACTCGATCTAAGTTCCCTCGCACGTCAGTGTTTGTCCCAAGAGCTCCAAAGACGGAAAGCGAGTGACTTGCCGATATCTTCCCGGGCCTTGGCTTGTACTTCGGGAAACATCATCATCGCTTCCAGGAATGTCCACGTTGTCATCCGGCTCTATGAAAGCGCTCTCTTGATCAGTCACATTCACGGAAACGGGGATCGCAGGCGTCGAGCTTAACCCACCGTATCCGCAGCTCCGACAATGAGCGACAACCCCAGAATGGCCACCTCTTCTTTGCATGACATCCCCCTCAGATCGTCCGACTTCAGGACAGAGCCCCAAAACGTGTTTTCCAAAGACGGATCGCCCTTTGCCAGGCGGTCTTGAGCAGCCTGCAACCCACCCATCAGACGTGGTCCTCGAACATGATCGTTTGCTACTACGACCTACCTCGAGTCTCTTCATCGCCCAAGCCAGATCTCTACGATACCTTGCGCGCCCCTTCCTCTCCCAAGGCTTTAAGAACATGGGGAGCTTTCCAAGTGACGGCATCAGGTCGATGACGTTCATGCCCGGAAACGTGTCTGAGATTGCGTGACTGTGGTCAGCTTCGTCGGCCTGAACAGTCAACTTGAGCGCATATAGGGGTACTCGTACTGATGATTTGCGTCTCAGCCTCTGCTTCAATGTCAGCGTCCGAACAAGGCGGTACAAAACAAGGTTCTACTCACCCATGATGAACGGGATAACGGCATCGTCCGTATCGGGAATCTAGGTCCATCGTCGCGTCAACAACCCCGTACCTTGTTAGTCCACACATGATGAAGACGAGCCTTACATCCATGCCCATAAAAGCCGTTGCGAAAGCGCTGTACGTGTACCTCCCAATCGCCTGATACAACCTCGCGCCAGCAAGACCGCCTTTCGCATCCGTAACATTCTCATGGAGGAACTTCAAAGTCTCGTATTCCAATAATCTGGCAAAGCCGCAGTCAGCACCAATATCTCTCCGTCTCGTGACCCCAGAAACGTGAACTCACGGAATGATCTCGTCCGCCTTCTGGACATTCGTCACAAGCTGGTTGATAACCTTGCGTTGATTCTTCAACCACCTGTTAGCAAAATACGTCCACTGTCAAACATAACATTTTTCTCCATGATCATTGTTTGGCCGGAAATCCCTGCTTCATGCTTGGCCACTTTCTACTCACCTTCCACGTCGGATCGCTCGCCTTCAAGAACAACACATTGAAGTCATTGTTCAGAATGGTGCTAGACATGATCCACGTCGGCCGGTCCGCCGTCTGCGCAGACTTCTTGTCGAATATTTCCTGCGCCCCAGTCAACAAAGCCCTTCCGCGCCTGAAAACAGACCATGCCGAACAACCAAGACTTAGGTTGCTCACCTTCACCATCACATCCGAGTTGATATAATAATCAACAATATACCCGGACCTGACCCCGAATATCGGCCCATACGTCCTCGCCCACTCATTCAGCCGCAAATGCCACGTCCTCGTCTTGTTCTCGCGGATCAGCTCCGGCAGGTGTCCCAGGACCGGTGTCGCAGGTGGTTGTGGCGGTAATCTCGCCGTCGACTTTCCTCTTCTTCGTACCCAAACCACGATTCCAAGAATGACTGCTCCTAAGATCGCGAGGGTCGGATTCTCCAACACTATCCTGGCAACACGTGATTCCGCAAACGTACCGCCCATCGTTGTATGCAATGCTCGTGCCAATGTCGTTGAGATTGAGTTGAGTTGAGTTAGTAACAAGTTTGCAAAAGTCAACCTCAATCTTCACTCAATTGTTGCACGCACGAGCAGACAACTTTATTCGTTGAAGTTGTCCCATATCGCAACGGTTTACACTCGGGTTTTCCGACCACAAAGCGGACCGGATCGGTGCCTCCTGTCGCCGTCGTGGTAGTCGAGCAGCCCTACTGCCGTGCGGCGTATCAGCCTCCCCCACCGGCAATGCCGCACGTCCGCCGGAAAGTGCGGGGGAGGGCAGCCTAAGCTTTCCCCCAGACTTCCCCGGACCACACTATCTCACGGCATTTGGAATAGAGTGATTCTAATTTGAAGGAAGAGGCGTTGTCCGTATTAGGAAGCACTTGTAGAGGCCATGCCATGGTCTTGATGGTCTACCCCACGAGGCATCATGCAATCGTTCTGCTAGCTACAATCTCTACATAGCACGAGGGTCAGGATTTGTCACTGGCACTCGTCGGTGGGATCGGCGTCGAAATCGCCGTGTTGACTCGGATGTTCCGATGTGCTGCCATCTCATGCTCGGGCTACTTGACCATTGCTGAACTGAAAGAGAAGGTCGTACTGAGGCAGTGGCATTGAAGTAGACAAACCACCCATTTTACGCAAAATTCGTCACTGTTCAAATTCCTTAAGCTACTTTCTCTGGACACAACTTCCCTCATCCCCAAAATGTCCGACTGCTGGTGGTTTGGAAGTCGAAGGAATATTAACCAAAATGAGAGACTCGGGTCACTGTGTTGCTGACCAGATGCACCAATACGAAGACGAATCACCAACCCATCTTTCTGACTCAGAAACCTACGCTCAGAATGCGTCAATCCCTCAGCACAAACTCCTCACCTTGAAATACGAGACGCACACCGAACATCACCTCAACCACTCAGTCACCCACCAGATACCGCTCCCGATCACATCCGGAGAAAGGTGGTGCTGAGTGAGACCACCGCCGCGATTCAAACCCTTCGGAAACGGCCCGGCACCCACCTTGAAAAGCACCAATCTATTGGCAAAGCTTATTTGCCAGCAGCGACTGTCCCAAAAGCCGAATGCGCAAGAGCAGCCCAATTTCGGCAGCATCGGACCACGGAGCTTTCTAGGACCCCGCTGACATATCCGGAATGCTGCCGGGAGGGTCCCGCCGCCTCCGAATTTGAAAAGTCATTTCGGATTTTCAGCCTTATCGCCGATCAATTTGTCAGAACCTCGCCGTCCGGACGAAGTGTTTGCAGACGGTCAACGTTGATAATTCTCGCGAGTGATAGGATAATCAATTGCCGCAGGATCGCGACCGGCGGCCAGGTCGGCAGGCCGGTATGGCCCAACGGCGCCGTTGGGAGGTAATCAAAGTTGCGGGGGACAGAACCACTCTACACGTCACAGATCAGCCGAGTGCCACACCCGTTAGAGAAGTCGATTTGCAGGGGTGGGAAAGTGAGAATGCCGTCCAAACTCCGAGGGAGGAGGGTAGGAAAGTCCGCCGCAAGGTATCCGGTCGGATACGGCCCTCGATGTTGCGCGGGCTTCCAAGGCACAGAGTCTTAGAAATGGTGTCACCCGTCTGTTCGGCCGTATGTTGTGGAACTCTGCCTGCCGTTGTCGCCAGGTGACCAAGGCAGATCTTGCTTTACCGTGCCCTTGGAACAATTAGAAAAAACATGAGATTCTGCAGGGCGTCACGCATGCAAATCACGTTGCCAAACATAGGCCGCTGCGGCCTTGAGAGGGCCTGATTGCTGGTTGCGAGTGGCTGGGGCGGGATCGAAGCCTCACCGAGTGGACCGTGCCCGCACCGGTGTTCCGGAAACCGGCGGAAGAGATTCCGGAGGGGCCCACTTAATGGAATCGTGATGCCGCAAGGCCACAAGGCCAAAACACCACCCAGGGCTTGCTTGGTCGGTGCACTGATCGCCGGTCGCGTGAGAAATGCCATCGTTTCGGCTGGTTTGATTCCCATTCACCACCTTTGGTAGTGATTCTGGCAGATCTGCACAGGGCGGGGTCGGCGCAATTCCGAGGACATGCGCATTCCTCGGGCGCCCGCCCGCAAGGACCCGGGTGATCCAGCAGTGAATGTTGCATCCGTTCCGATGGCCATCAGTTTTCTAGCCCTCTGATGAGGAAGCCAGTGAGCCTCCATGAAGAAAAGACACTATCCCGCGAGACTGGCAGAGCCCAGAGGTACCGCCGAGTGAGTGCCGGGCAAATCCCGTGATACCACGTCCGTGAAAGCCAAGGAGGATTACGCGCCGGGGCTACGTGCATATCAACCAAGACAATACGGGGCAGAAGAGCGAGACCAAGGCGGAGGTGTGTTGGAAAATGACATCAACTCCGGGCGCTCTGCCTCTGAGCAGAGCTTCCGTATGGGGGCCAACAGGGGCAGGGAAAAGTGGACGCTACCTCCGGGAAAGACGGAGCGAGGAAGCGTGGCGTCGTCAGCGACCATCAGCTTACGGGTTCCCTACGGACATGCGGTTGACGGTGACCTGCTCCAAGCCCCCCCCCAGGCCCGGGTCTTGACCGCCTGAGGACCAACAAGCGTTTGTAAATAGCGCACCGCAGCGCTGAACGCCTCCCAATGGCATGACGGTGGGCTGCTCCGGTCGCTGGCGTCTCCGTCGGCACGTCCACGGCTTTGGGTATGAGAACATGCGGACGGGTGGCCGATGGAACTGTTGTCTGTTTCTGAGCGAACACTGGGAGAAACGCCCGAGCAGGTCACACAATCCAGAGCACCGTGTCGGATGTTGGGTTTCAGATGACGCTGCGGAAGGGCTCATCAGGTCTCACTCGTTTTGTTTGTGCCGCGGACCGCTGCGTTGAAATGGGCTGAACGAACCGCACTGGCACGCCCCGGGTCGGCGCGGCTTCTGGAGGGAAGCAACCGCATTGGCCAAGCTGCCGGGAGTGCTACGGCAGCTGCCCCAGAAGAAACAATTTTCTTCGGAGGGCGGAAGCGAAGGTACATGTCCGAAATCGCACGAACGAAGCGCGCCGCCAAGAACAATCTGGCCCCAGATGCTGGAGCAAGGCGGTCCGGTGATAATTGTCGCCATTCTCGCCAGCCGAGGATGAACTCGGAATAAACTAGGCGCAGCGTTGAAGAAGAACCTGAAAACCCCTTGTCTCTGCATCTGCCGAGTTCATCTCCAATAGGCTTTTGTTCGGTCGCCGGGCAAGACATCAGACGTCCCGCATCGTGGGATACAACGCCCGGCCGAGCAAGAGTAACGTCGCGAGGCCCCAAGAAGGAGGGGGGCAGACATATGGGGCGTCCCAACCAGCTGGATGACCTGGAGTAATGGCCATGATGCAGCATTTGGGCCCTTCTGTATCGAATTTTCCTTTCCTTCAACTGTTCATCGTCTTTGTTTTGCTGTGCTCTCTGTTCAACTGCGTGGACTATCGGAAGCCCCCAGCCAGCGTACCAGAAGCCCTAAAGTACGCTGTAAGCACCGAGCCCTACAGCGCGGATAAAGGCTGAAGCTTGTCTGCGTGGGCTTTGGGTTTTCCCGTCTGGGGGGTTGCAACTGCGGCACACTCGGCTTGGCCCCCTATTCGACGGGCGACAGTGCGCAGGGGGCTGCTCCGAGGGCAGCGAGCCGAGCGCTCCAGGTAGGTTGATGTCGCCGGTGTTCCCACTTTCCGATACCTCCTGCACGGCGACGGCCTCGCGATTGGCGGCGGGTTCGCTTTCGTGAGGGTAACAGCAGGTTGATGCACACTTCTGCGAGAAATCGAACCAGTTTGGGTCTGAGACTTGTGTTGAATCTGCCGTGAGGGTAGCCGTAGATGATGAATCTCGCGAGAATCAGTTGCGTGCTTGCCATGGACGGCCGGGGTGGGTCGCAATGCGCGAGTCCGCTCTCAGCACGGGCGGGTAAAGCAAAGGCCCAGGCCCGGGGCAGCGCGAGTTTGATTAAAGAGAAATTTGGCGTGTCGCCGGAACGAGATGGCGCTGAACGCTCTCGGGATTGTTGCTCCATTTTCGAAAATTGGGTGAGGGGAAAGGGTGGGTGCCCCCGGAGCGAAGGCGGAACAAGGTGCCTAGCTGGCCCGGACTGGACGGCAGCGTCTGCCGTGGGTGATTTCGGGCACAGCGCTGGCTTGCCTCTGTAATTAACCTGCCGAGCTGCTTGAATAGTGTTGTTTCAAGCTGATGCCAGGCGGAGGGTTCACTGAAAGGCCTGATGGAATAGCTGTGAGGAGGAACCATATGTCGCTGCAGGCAGCTCGCGCCCAGCAGTGAGGTCTGCAGATGCCAGGCGCATTCGGGTGCCGATGTCGACTGTAGCCGGCCATCAGCGCCAGCAGCCTGGTGGTCAACAGCATGCCAGTTTACCCAGTCCAGACCAGTCCGAAGCATCAGGTTCGCAGATGATGGGGAATCAACTGGATTGTCACCAGAGTCCCTGGAATGATGCGCACATTTGTTGAAGCAGCGCGGCTCAAACGGGCTGGCGACGGACAGAATGGAGGCCACGGTCCGACAAGTGCCATGGTCGCCGGAGGAGGCCCAGCTGGCAGCCACCGGCCCCGCCCCAGATGAAAGCATACTTGATGTACTAAGCATGCATATTATATATAGCTACGCTTTTGCTCGCCGTACCAGCGGTCGACGCCTCCGCAAGCTGCGGGCAATCAGAAAAAGGGGATGGGCGATGTGACGAGTGATGTTCGTTATTGCACGGGATCCGGCCCCCCTTGATCTTCGGTCGGTAGGCCGCGCCGCAAATGAAAGTCGATAGGCACGGGCGAAGGGCGTTCTCTCAGGTCAGCAGGCCGTGCCGTTCCACTGAAGTGAGGTATGAGGGCGCACTTCCGGCAAAGGTTGGCGCCGTGTTGATCCTGAACGAGAAAGGACAGACAGGCAAGCCCCAGGACGTGTTGCCGCCGGCGTTGGAGCAGGGCGATCCGCGGAATCTTCAGGGCAATAACGGGCGACGGCAGCGCGTATGGAGCAAAGCTTGTGCTGTAGAAGGCGGGAGACGGAGGGACTCCCAGGGTGGAGGTGCGCACCGTGACCGAGAGAGAAGGGGAAAACCAGGGGGGGCGCGGCCATTCTAGGCCCGCCCGACGGCGTTTGTCGTCCACGCCCCCATGTCATGGACAATCTGACCAATGCTGTCGAGTCGTTCCAGTCGGCGGTTTGCGTTGCAAGAGAGTCAAGAAGTGGAATGGCCCGATCGCTCAGTCCGCGCTTCTGATGTCGTTGGGTGGGCCAGAGCCCGGTGCGCGGCGGGCATGTCAGGGTTTGTGACTCTGTGGTGCCGAGGTGAAAAGTGCTGTAGCAATCGGCGGGCCCGGGGGCGTCGCAGGCTGGTGACAGGCGCTGCCGGTCGGGTCCGATTGATATTGCCTCGGAGATTCGTAGACTGCTGTTGCGGAGGGTCTTTTTGCGTGTCTGGTGCGAGAGATTCGGGTTGTAGAGTATCTCAGGCCTTGTAGACGATGGCAGCAGACATCGCACACAGTCGAGATGCGAAGTAGCACGAGCGACAGCAGAGGATGGAGTGATTATCGCAGTCTCTCGCAAACGGGAGGCGTCGGTCGGCGGCGGTGGGTAAGGCAGAGGACGGATGGATGCGAGACACGAGATGTGTCGGGGAGGTCTACCGGCTACACTGTGCCGCACTGTAGTCGTTGGCTACCGCTGTTCAGGCGTCGTTGGGCAGAGGTGTCACTGGCGGTGATGGTGATTGTGATGATGGATGAAGAGCAGCAAACTCGGATTCATTTGATTAACTGTCACGAAAATGTTGATAAGGGCAATGGGCATGCTCTTCAACAGCAACCGGCTGGCTGGCTGGCGGGCAGATATCCCAAAGGCAGCGGGAAGGAGAGCAGGAGCAGCTGTGCATCTGGAGGCAGGTGCGTCTTGCCGCGCATAGGTAGGTGCTTGCTTCCCCAGAGAGTGTCAGGCAGGCGCGCACACGCGCTGCGGCAGGTACAAACGAGCAGCAAGCATTGCGAAGGCAGGAGGTGTCCTGGTACGCGGTGCTGTTTGTATCGATACTTTCATCAGGTGGGAGATTTGGGTGGCAGGAAGGTACACCTACTCTGACCCACTACCGTGGAGGGCACCGAGTTCAAGGCAGAAAAGCAGGCGCTCAGTAGGCAAAGTGGATACGTTGGCTCCTGGTTTCCCTCCGTACCTCCTCATTCAGCTCCGGCACCGCCAGCCGATCCGCCCGTAAAACCTCAGGGCAAGTGACGGCAGAACGGTGGGGAGGCAGGACGTGACTTGCCCAAACTTCAGGACAGCAAGAGCACAGCACAGGTCTGCCTGGCCCCGTCACTCCCCCTTCCACGTCCCCTTGCTCTTCCCTTTTCCCCTCCTGCCTCGACGCGACTCACTGATGAGGAGGTAGGTAGGCAGGCACCCAGGGTTTTCGTCGCTGCCGGCTTTTTTCGTTTTCTTTATTGCGCCTGCGGTTCTGTGTGTGGTGGTGGTGGTGGTCCCGTCCTCCTCCTCCTTCTCCTGGTGGTCCGCCTCGTTTCTTCCGTCCATTTCCACTTGTTCTTTCGGCACACACCCCCAGACCCGCCGACGACACCCGCACCCGACCGCGCCGCATGCCCAGCCCTGAGGCACAACTGAGCTGCCCTGGCCTTGGGGGGATTGCCATCAGCAGGCAGGAGACGACAGTGCATCAGAAGCAGCATCAGAATTCGCATCAGACGGACGTACGGATACTCTGTAGAAATAGAACCATCGTCATTCTTTAGTGCCTGTGTCAACCCAAACAGACGGAGTTCTTTCCTGTTCTTTTGTCCCTGTCCGGTTCATTCTTTCCCCCGGCCGCCCACTCCTGCCCTACCTTTTGGCTTTCCTTTGGAGTTTTGGCCGGTAAGGTAGGTACCGACCCTGCCTGCCTGCCTGCCTGTCTGCCTGGCCTGGCCTTGCCTTGCCTTCACTCTTTCCCTCAGGTCCCGTCTGCAGCACACAAAAAAAAGTACATCCCCTTTGTACCTCCGTACCTCCGTACCTCTTTCTCTCTCTTTTTCTTCCTGTCCCTCCTCCTTCCTCCACCCCCCCCCCAAGCTCCCTCCACCGAAACGGGCACCAAAACCACCGCCCGGATTTTTCGCCCACCACCGAGAAATCGCGGCCGCCCGTGTCCTTCCTCCTCCTCCGATTCTCCCTCCTCGCTCCATCAGCATCACCAACGAAAAAAAAGTCTGCATCTCCCTTCGTGTATCCTCTTCAGATTCATCATCGGTCTGCTCCGACACCGCTCCGGAGACGTCTGCTCGCCCGCGTCATTTCAAGCCGGCACCTGCGCGTCCTACACGCCCATCGCCCGCCCGCCCCCGCCCCCCTGGGCACCGTGTCGCCTCTGGAGCCACCGCTGCCACCGCTGGC